>JABUQX010033195.1:0-15000 GCA_015478945.1 Trachelipus rathkii
TCCAATGCAAACGAACCTGGGAACAGGGTCATATAAAAGTCTTCTTCAATGAAAATGTACCTGGGTACAGGGTCATACAAAAGTCTTCTTCAATGCAAACGTACCTGGTTGCAGGGTCATACAAATGTCTTCTTTATGATCCTGTACAAACATGTTTGCATTGCAGCAGACTTTTTGTCTGACCCTGTAATTGGTACGTTAGCATTAAATGAGACTCTTGTATGATCCTGTATCCTAGTTCGTTTGCATTAAAGAAGACTTTTGTATTACACTTTAACCAGGTAGTTTGCATTGAAGGAGACTTTTGAACGACCCTGTACACAAGTACGTTTGCATTGAAGAAGACCTCTGTATGGCCCTGTGCCCTGTTGTATTTGAATTGACAAATACTTCTGTATGACCCAATACCCAGTTACGTTTAGATTGGAAAAACTTTTTATGCACCCGCACCCAGAAACGTTTTCATTGAAGAAGACTTTTGTATGACCCTTTACCCAGATATATTTGCATTGAAGAAGACATTTGTATGACCCTGTTCCCAGGTACGTTTGTTTTGAAGAAAACATTTATATGATCCTGTACCCATCTACGTTTCAATGAGGAAGACTTATCTATGACCCCGTACCCAGGTACGTTTGCCTTAAAGAAGAATTTTATATGACCATGTATCCAGGAGCGTCTGAATTGAAGAAGACTTTTGTATGACCCTATACCCAGGTGCGTTTGCATTGAAAAAGACCTTTATGTGACCCTGTTCCCATGTATGTTTGTGATGAAGAATTCTTTTGTATGACCCTGTACATAGGCATGTTTCTATTGAAGTAGAATTTTCTATGACCCTGTACCCTGCTACGTTAGCATTGAATAAAACTTTTGTATGACCCTGTACCACATGTACGTTTGCACTGGAGAGGCCTATTATATAGCCCTGTACCCGGGTACGTCTGCAAGAAAACGTTTGTATTCTCCTGTACCCTGGTTTGTTTGCATTGTAACTGCTGTGTAGTATTGATTTTTTGAGTCAGCGTTGTTCATTTTAAACCCTTTTCGATTGTGTAAATTGCGATAATTTTTTTTTCTTGTCCGACATCAAATTTTCATTAGAAGTCGGGCGAGATGTAATTTTTTTACTTAGATACTCTTGTATACTAATAGACATTTTTTTAAAATTTCAATTTCCTTGTCTTCAAGTTTGGGCCGTTAGCTAAGGCAAATCCTAACGGAATTTCTTCTGTTAAGAAATTATCTAAGTAAAAATGTGTATATCCCCGACTACATATGCCCTGTAAATTTTATCCACTTCGCCCCGAACAGAAAAATTTATCGCAATTTTTCATTTCAAAATCCAAAAAAAGTGGTTTGGAAATTGGACAACGCTGAGCACAAAACTAAAAAAACGAAAAAAATTTCTGTGCTTTTGTAGGTAATGGACCTATCTATGCATATTTTAAGTTTGAAATATTTCGAAAAAAATTGTAGCTCCAAAATGTCTAAAACATGGTTTTGAAAATATTGAAAATTCTGAAAGAATGACTACAGACACAGAAAACACTGAAACAACGTTTTTTGTGAGGGTAAAAGTTACATTTGTGTTTATATATCAAACCGGCTGAAAATACCGAATTTTATGTCCATTTTAGGGGCGAGGGGGAAATTGGGCTTAGCGTCAACATTATATTTGCATTGAAGAAGACTTTTGTATAACCCTGTATCCATGTGCTCTCTAATGGAATAAACTATTGTATGGCCCCTGTCCTCACATGTTTACATTGCAGCAGATTTTTTGTATGACCCTGTAACTAGGTACGTTTGCATTAAATGAGACTTTTGTATGATCCTGTACACTGGTACGTTTGCATTGCAGAAGTCTTATGTATTAGACTGTACCCAGGTAGTTTGCATTGAAGAAGACTTTTGAACGACCCTGTACTCAAGTACGTTTGCATTGAAGAAGACTTTTGTATGACCCAACACCCAGGCACATTTGCATTGAAGAAGAACTTTACGGGACCCTGTTCCCATGTACGTTTGCGATGAAGATTTTTTTTATGACTCTGTACATAGGTATGTTTCCATTGAAGTAGAATTTTCTATGACCCTGTACCCTGGTACGTTTGCATTGAAGAAGACTTTTGTATGACCCTGTACCCATGTACGTTTGCACTGAAGAAGACTATTGTATGGCCCTGTACCCAGGTACGTTTGCATTGAAGAAAACTTTTGTATTCCCCTGTACCCTGGTTCGTTTGCATTGTAGAAGACTTTTAATTGACCCTGTACCAGGTATATTTGCATTGAAGAAGACTTTTGTATGACCCTGTAACCAGGTACGTTTGCATTGAAGAAGACTTTTGTATGACCCTGTACTCAGGTACGTTTGCATTGTTGAAGACTATTGTACCAAGGTACAGGGTCATAAAAAATTCTTCTTCAGTTTCCATTGATGTATTATGATTCCATTGATGTAGAATTTTCAATGACCCTGTACCCGGTACGTTTGCATTGAAGAATTCTTTTTTATGACCCTGTGCCCAGGTAGGTTTGCACTGAGGCAGACTTTAGTATGATCCTGTACCCAGGTACGGTTGCATTGAGTAAGACTTTTATATGACCCTGTACCCTGGTAAGTTTGCATTGAAGAAGACTTTTGTATGACCCTGTATCCTGGTACATTTACATTAAAGAAGACTTTTGTATGACCCTGTACCGAGGTGCGTATTCATTGGAGAAGAATTTTGTATGAATCTGTGCCCAGGTAAGTTTGCACTGAAGAAGACTTTTGTGTGACTCTTTACCGAGGTACACATGCATTGAAAAAGATATTTGCATGATCCTGTACCCATGTACGTTTTCATTGCAGAAGACTTTTATGTGGCCCTACAGGGTTATAAAAAAATTCTTCTTTAGCGCAAACGTACATATGTTACACAGGCTACAGGGTTATGCAAAAGTCTTCTTTAGTACAAATGTACCTGGGTAAAAGTCATACAAAGTCTTCTACAACGCAAACGAACCAGGGTACAGGGCAATACAAAAGTTTTCTTCAACGCAAACGTACCTGGGTACAGGGCCTTACAATAGTCTTCGTCAGAGCAAACGTACCTGACTACAGGGTCATACAAAAGTCTTCTTCAATGCAAACTTACCTGGTTACAGGGTCACACAAAAGTCTTCTTCAATGCAAATATACCTGGTACAGGGTCAATTAAAAGTCTTCTATAATGCAAACGAACCAGGGTACAGGGAAATACAAAATTTTTCTTCAATGCAAACGTACCTGGGTACAGGGCCATACAATAGTCTTCTTCAGTGCAAACGTACATGGGTACAGGGTCATACAAAAGTCTTCTTCAATGCAAACGTACCAGGGTACAGGGTCATTGAAAATTTTACATCAATGGAAACATACCTATGTATATAGTCATACAAAACATTCTTCATCGCAAGAGTATATGGGAACAGGGTCCCATAAAGGTTTCCTTCAATGCAAATGGGCCTGGGTATAGGTTCATACAAAAGTCTTCTTCAATGCAAACGTACTTGTGTACAGGGTCGTTCAAAAGTCTTCTTCAGTGCAAACTACCTGGGTACAGTGTAATACAAAAAGACTTCTGTAATGCAAACGTTCCAGGGTACAGGATCAAACAAAACTCTCATTTAATGCAAACGCACCTAGTTACAAGGTCATACAAAAAATCTGCTGCAATGTAAACATACCTGGGTACAGGATCATAAAAAAGTCTTCTTCAATGCAAACGTAGAAGGGAACAGGGTAATACAAAAGTCATCTTCAATGCAAACGTACCTGGCTACAGGGTTATGCAAAAGTCTTCTTCAGTGCAAACGTACCAGGGTAAAAGTCATACAAAAGTCTTCTTCAATATAAACGTACCAAGGTACAGGGTCATAAAAAATTCTTCTTCAGTGTCCACGTACATATATTACAGGAAGCCAATCAAGGTCTTCTTCAATGCAAACGCACCTGGGTATAGGGTCATACAAAAGTCTTCTTCAATTCAGACGCTCCTGGATACATGGTCATATAAAATTCTTCTTTAAGGCAAACGTACCTGGGTACGGGGTCATAGATAAGTCTTCCTCATTGAAACGTAGATGGGTACAGGATCTTATGAATGTCTTCTTCAAAGCAAACGTACCTTGGAACAGGGTCATTCAAATGTATTCTTCAATGCAAATGCACCTGGGAACAGTGTCATACAAAAGTCTTCTTCAATGCAAACCTACATGGGTATAGGGTAATACAAAAGTCTTTTTCAGTGCAAACGTAACTGGTAAAGGAACATACAAAAGTCTTCTTCAATACAAACATACCAGAGTACAGGGTCACACAAAAGTCTTCTGCAATGAAAACATACCTAGGTACAGGGTCATGCAAATATCTTATTCAATGGTGGACCTTTATAAAGAGTGACAGAGGACCTTAATAACGAATGGTATGTGTCGTCCTACTAGGCAAACAAAATATTGTCTTTCAAACTAGTACGAGATCAAGGTAAACCAACCACTCGCCAAGAGAACTCATGGTGCTATCCTGGTTGACATTGAATGATGCATGCCATTTCATGAAAATGGATAAGTAAGCAATAAACACACATGGTCTTTGTTTTATTCTTTACCTACGAACACCAGATCCAGATCTCTTTTATGAATTTTGTGTAGAAATTAGAAACTTCAGCCATTTGATAGCTGTGGAATTCTTGCACTTATTGTATTAAATGGAAACAGTATAACTTTTCTTCATGAAACATTCTCAGCCATTATTATTTTATATTCAATTCAAGTAACAAATATTTGGCAATTTTTCGTTATTATTTTATATTTAAATCAATCAGAGTAAATATTAAATACTTCATCAATATACACTCACCTTTCTCAAAAACCACAACATCAACATTTTACACATTAATTCTCAAACTATCACTTTTGAAAGTTTATTAAAGTTACATATTAAATATATATAATATATCTAGGTCTATATTATAATTATATATTTATATTATAATATATATATTATAAGTTAATCATATAATTATATATATATATATAATATATTATATAAGTACATGAACATAATACATAATATATAATTTTTATATAACAATTATATCATCTCATATATATATTAATATATAAAAGATATTATATATTAATATTTATAATATTATAACAATATATCAATATATATATATATAGAAATTTCTCCATTTGATAAATTAATAAAATAGATTTGAAGGTAAAATATTATCTGTTAATATATTAATATTCTGGTGGATAATATCAATACTAGAGAGCCAGAGGCTCACAAATTCCTAATATATAGATACGGATTATTGGGGAGAACCAAATGCCATGGTCAAATCATAAGGCCCAAATGTAAACATCATTAAACTCGCACTATATTTGCGTAAACACCGCAGAGAACCTAATAGGATAAGTCTTGATATAAAACCCCACTCATGAACACAAGATTAACTTTCCCTCATCTTTATCAGTGTATATATCTGCACACTAGAGTGAGTTAGCACACGGAAGGTTATATCGTCCTGTGTAGCAAGACGAGTTGGACAGAGTAAGCTATGATAATCGTGTGGAAGATATTTCTCAATAGCTCTCTCAAAGGAAAGATACTTGAATATATAGTGCAGATAGAGAATTTCTCCATTGAGCTCAAATTAAAAAAATCACTACTCACTACACACGACACACATACTATCATTGAGAGAGAGAGAGAGAGAAGAACGAGAGAGAGAGAGAAGAGAGGAGAGAGAGATGAAGAGAGAGAAGAGAGAGAGAGAGAGAGGAAGAGGAGAGAGAGAGCAGTTAGCATCTAAGATTAGGAGAGTTACAACATCAGCTACACAAACACTACACACACCTCTCACACATTATCATCGAAAAACAATTAATAGGAACTACCCCATATACGTGAAGCATACTCCATACCAAGGGCGAAGAACGTTCCCCCCTATATGAGCAATCAACTCTGGTGCAGACTCACACAACACAGATTCCAGAAGACAACTGATGATCGAGAAACACGCAGAGATGAGTACTCTAATAGGAAGAAGAAGTAAAAAAAGAGAAGAGAAGAAGAAGAAATAAATGATAGAAGTCTTTTATGTATTCATTGGTACCCGGAGAATAGAGGAGAACCTTCTGAAAAAAAGCATCGAAATTGAAGAAGAACAAGAAAGACAGAATCAAAGGAGAAAGTAACAATCGGAATTGAAAGTGCTAATAATCTACTGCCCTATAGTACATATCTAATGATTTATATATAAATAGAAAACTGTGTTTATAAACAAGCCTTATTAACGAGAATGAATAGAAAAATATTAAGACTATGATTATTCAATCTTATTATAGCACCATCAAATTATATGAGAATATACAAAGAGGACAAAAAGCAATAGATGATACAACAAATAAATAATTCAAGGAAGAAAATTGATAATAAAATATAATAACTTATATTAATAATAATTAATAACAGGAATAATAATGAATAAATAGATAGAGTAAAGATTAAAAGATGAAATAACGAACTCACCAAATTGAGCAGAGTAAGTATAAAAATATGGAGATAGGAGGACACACTACATGAGACTAATATAATAATAGAATATAAATAAGAAGATAAAACAGATGATAAAAAGATAAATAAGATAATAATAATATATAAACATATGAGAGAAAAAGAGAGTTATAATAAGGAGATACTATGGAATACAATTGATACCTATGAAAGATCATACAGATTTATAAACATAAAATATATAATATTAGAATAGAAGAAATAAGGAGAGTACCAATACTAGAGAGTATATATAAGCATCTTATACATCTAAATAACCATAATAAGTATAATGAATAATAATAATTATATGGAAAAATAAAATAAAATAAAGTAATAGAAAAATATTATATTACAACAGAAAAATTAAGTAATAAAATAAAATAATAAATAAAATAAATAATAATAATAATAAAATATTATTGGAAATTTAAAAAAATTTCAACTTAATAAAAAGTTTAATAAAAAATATATTAATTTTAAAAAAAAAATAAAAAAAATAAATATAAAAAAAAAGTAAAAAAAGCCCCCCCCTAAAAAAGAAAAAATAAAAATACAAATAGATATTAGATCAAGAACAATCCATCAAAAATGATAATAACCATATGATAATATACATATGATAGCCTACAATATCAAAATAGACTCACCACGAAACAATTTCTACATTTAAGAGATAAACTTATTTTAACTTAGAATGAATGAATCTCAACAGAATAAGAGAAAGAAATAAGAATTATTACACCAAGATAGAAGACACTGATTTATTACGAAATAAAGAGTCCAATAATAAACCAAATAAAGAGGCTGACTTATTATTATATATATACACAATATTTATTATATTAAGTTATTCACAACACACCATATCAAAATGCAATAAGCACTCTTATCTAGGGATAAAGCAGAAACTACTTAGGCAAATGATATTCTATCACTATAGAGAAATAACTAGAGTATAAAAGAAAGATAACTCCATAATTATACTCAATAGCACTGATATTCTTTATAGACTACAATAAAAAATAATAACGAGAGATAATATAACACCAACAAACGATAACGAAGTCAAATTAGATAGAAAAGAATAAGTAATGTTTTATCCAATAAAATCATCCACTGTAAGAAATTATTATTCATATATCACATTTAGAGTATATTGATAGCCATGTCTATATTATAGTATATAAGACAGGCGCGCTAGGAGAGGTTACACTTAGTGTTTCTCACACAAGGTATTGTCTATACACCAAGCTATCCATTTATAGTACCGATGTAGAGAGACTCGAACGAAATAAGCTATTAAATGACAGACGACAGATATGTATGAAAAATCTAAAAGAAGCAGGATCTCTATACACTATTTATCTTAGTGTATCAGAGATCATTATTAAAGAAAGAGTAAAAAAACAATAAATACATACATTTAAGATATAATAAAAAGAATAATATATTGCTGAGAGATGATAAACACATGAATCTGATATGAAGACATGAGATAGAAGGAAGCAGACAGTCCGGAAGTTGTCAAGATGGAGTAGAAGCAAAAGTTTGGCTAATTGTTTAGTTTTAAGACAAAGATTAAGAATAATAATAATATAATAAAGTGAATAGATAATATAAATATAGTGTAACATATGAATACAGGAATTAATAAGAGATAAATAAGAATTTAGAGCAATTAAGTATAAAGAAAACAAAGTTAAGTTGACATTATTAATAATAATAAGGAATAAAAATGCACACTCAAGTAACTGAACGTATGAAATATGATTAACTAATTTCGTAATATGAATTAGCCAGTAAAAAGGAAAATAAAGAAGTAAACTAAATATATATAAGTACGTAAACAAGAAAAATAGACATTACAGGACACTTTAATGAGAAAATAAAATATAGTACATAGAAGATTTTTCCTTGGAGATTGAGATATGAACTGATAAAATAACTTCTGACACACAAAAATTTACATAGCACCTCCAAATAAACACACGAGAAAAGTGACATAAGATTCAAAGAGACAGAATTTCTCTCTATATAAAATGATGATAAAGGATAATAAGAAAATATATATTATAATAAACACGAACTCTAAACCAAATTTATACAAAGTAGGACGACTATATCGGTTATGCAGTTCTATCTGAGCTCATACCGAATGGAACAGTCTTATACTCAGCATAAAAGCATAAATAGGTATAGTACACTATATTCAATATAGAATCGAGAGGAAACTAGACACAGCAGATCCAGACACAGTCCTAGCACCACATAATAATAACCTAAATGTTACTTATCATAGCACACCGCGAGGAATGCATTATCTAATCACGGACAAAGCGGTTGACCATTAAAAGATAGCAAGATAAGAAGGTGTATCTAGGCGAAACGAACAGAGAGAATGAAAAGAGCAGTTAGACCTAATGCCACTTAAAAAGGAAGGGTTGGATACCAAGTTAATGGTCTAGAATGTCTAGGGCTACCTAACTACTAGCTCATCTTCAGAGAAGATAGACAACAAGAAGTGAGCAACCCCACCAACTGCCTCAACCAAGCTTCATTCACTAGCGATATGAACATACTTGGTAGAGCGGCAAAATGTTCAAAAATTGTGACATTAATACCAGAAGCAATTGGCGCCGTGATATGGCGGCAAATATACATTCATAATTGAGTTATATAATACTCAAAATGTTATGAATTATACATGAAAATAAGCAGAGAAATAAGATAGATAATAGTGTTCTAAATTAATTTAAATAAGATTATAAAAGGAAAATAGAATGAGTATAGAATTAGAAGATTGAAATAATAATAAAAAAACAGTAGACATATAATGTACATAATAATAGATGAGAATAAATGAATTTAGAGACATGAGAGCTAATAAAAATAACATAATAGAGAATTAATAAAAATATTATATAAAGACATCTAAAATGAAGATAATATAGCATTATGTAAGAACATAAAAGAAACAAACAATCACATATTATAAAAACATAAATAATAATAAAAATTATATTATAAATAATAATTATAAATAAATAATTAATAATAATATTAAGTAAATTAAATTAGAATAATATAAAATATATTATAAATATATAATATAATATATATATAATATAAATTAATTAATTATATTAATATATATATATAAATATATAAATAAATAATAATAATTAAATTAATTAAATTATATAAATGATAAATATAATTAATATATAAAAAATAATAAATAATAATAATAAATAATAATATAATATATATAATATAAATAATATAAAATATAATAAATATTAAAATAAATAAAATAATAATATAATAATTAATATAATATTAAATTAGTAATAACACCACTACCAACTCTAACATTAACCTATAGCGAGCAACTACTAATAACTAACTTATACAACAATGTCGATAGAGCGAATCAATAATACATATATAATAATGACAAATCAATATCAACACACAATATATATCTAGAAAATGTTATAGATAATTATATGAAAAATCAAAGAATAGATAGAGGAATAAGAGTAGATTTCTGTATCACAGAAAATCTATCAAGAATCAAGCAATGTGTTCTGGTTCTATGTATATAAAATAATAAATATAATAATAATAATATAATAATAATAAGTAATAATAATAATAATATAAATATAATATTATTAATAATAATTATCAATTAGTAAAACAAATAAATCACATTTAAAACTATTAATATTAAAACGAAAATATGAAATATAAATAATAAATTAAATTAATAAATAATACATTATAATTTATAGACTATATAATAATAATAACTAAAATAAATAAATTAATAAATATATATAATAATAATAAATTAATATAATAATATTAATAATAAAATAATAATATATTATTAAGAATAATAATAGAAAACTGCAACACA
Organism: Trachelipus rathkii; assembly: GCA_015478945.1. Lineage (NCBI taxonomy): Eukaryota > Metazoa > Arthropoda > Malacostraca > Isopoda > Trachelipodidae > Trachelipus > Trachelipus rathkii. The sequence goes on from JABUQX010033195.1 coordinate 10,524, forward strand.
TCCTCAATACCATATCATATATAAACATAGCATGTATCAAAAAATATATAATTAGAAATAAAAATAACTATACACTAAATTAAGAAGTATAAACACACTCATATAAGCATTGGGATTGAGAATTACACCAATAATTAAGAGAGCATACTATACAAGTAAAATAGCATCGTTATATGCACATATATGTACCACATACGATACATAAAGTTAATAATCGAAATATAGCATAAAGAAAGAAACAGCACGAGAGACATAAATCTACTTATATGAGAGAGGCACACATATATAAGTCAACATACAATCCTAAGACGATAGGAGCGGAAGGCGCGGCATGTCCATCACAGTACTCTTAATAATAGAGAATAGAGACAAATTAATATAATATATAAAACACTCACAATGAGAAAGATATATTGTCACAGCGCTTCTCACATAATCATTATCTTATAAAAGCTACAATACGATTGAGGCGAGTATGTACAACACTAAATCAGACGTATTTACAACTTGAATCTAGAATGCCCGAGGATTTCATAATATCACAATGCAGGAGAGTATGAAATTAACTCAATAATATAGAGAAAATTAAAAAATATAATTAAATATATTATATAATATATATAATAATAATATATATATAATATATAATATATTAATATTATATATATATATATATAATTATATATATATATAATAATATTAAATAATTATAATATAATATATAATATATATATTATATTATATTATAATTATATTAATATATATATATAATAATAAGTATATTATATATTACGAAGTTTGTGAATTTGGTGTATTGTATTATTTTAATTATACTATATAGATGGAAAAGTGCGAAACCAATTACATATATATATAATTAAACTCCTTGGTTTTATCTTATATCCAAAATCTTATTAAAAAGCTCTCTCTCTTCACTCTCACATATATCTATAACTATCTAATATACTCTTCACTCTATCTCTCTCTATATAATAATATACATCCATATATAAAATATATATAATATATATATATATATATTCTATATCTCTCCTATAGATCTATCTCTATCATATATACTCTTCTACTCTTTCTACTCATTGACCACAAACAACCCCATTTTATATCACTCATTCCGTTACAATCTTCTAATTAATATTAAATCTCGGCAAATATGGACCGTTTGAAGAGTAATACCGAAAATACCTATAATAGAGCATCGGAAAAATCATTATACCACGTAAACATTCAAAAACATTTCAAATCAACATTCTATAAATTACCTAATCCTAGAGTTCATATATCGCAAGCTCTTTATATATATATCACAACTAAGAGCTACTCAGATATACTCATATATTTAAAATCATTTACAAGATTTATTTATTAGACTTAAAAACACAAATTATGGCAGATAAGTATATAGGTTACAGTATTCGAAACGAGTAGAAAAGATATGCAGCGTTCGGTATCAAACGATTTAAGTTATTGCAAAGACTCTCGTAAGAACATAATATAAAAAGTTTAATTATATTAACCATTCCGGATAACAATTACGTACTTGTGTTGTTATAGTGTAGTAGTTAATTAGTGTGTTTGAGCTAGAGTGTTAGGTGTTGGGGACAAGTGATATATATATATATGTGTTGTAGATAGTGAATGATGTTTAGTGTGATGGGTTGTGCAGAAAATTGCAGCGAAGAAGGCGCATCGCGCTTAATTATGCATCAAGAATCACCTCGTAATACGACACCTGTAACAGTAAATATATATCTTCTTCTTTTATTCCTGTACAATACTATATCAGCTTAGTTGATACTATAAAAACGAATTGCAATACTTTATCGCGTTATATTCTATATCAGTAACATAGACTACTAAGATGAATGGAATAAATACTCATATAATAATTATAATTAATATAATATATATAATAATTAAAAAATAATATATATATAATAATAAATTATAACATAATATAATAAAATTAATATAAAATAATAAATAAAATAATAATAAAAAATAAATAATAATAATAAATAATAAATAATAATAATAATAATAATATAAATAAATAATAAAATAATGAAATAATATATAAAAATCATAATAATATATAAATATAAATAATAATATATAAAATTAATAATATAATAAAAATAAAATAATAATTAATAAATAATAAGAGATATGTTGTATCAAAATTTTACATACATAAAAATAAAAAATTATATGAGACCTAATATTTTACATCAATTATATACAACGAATAGAATATAGGATCCTTTTTTTTATACTATCGGACTGAATATTCGTTTTCACAACCCTTGCTAATATTTCTAGACCAAATAATATTAATATATCACATGAAAGAATCAAAATATATAGAAAACATATAATATAAATTAATACAATTTTTAATAAAAATAATTATTATTGATTATTATTATTATAATATAATTATATATATTATATTTATTAATTAATATATAATATATTATTAAATTAATATTATAATAAAAAATAAAATAAGAAAATAATTATAAATAAATTAAAATATATTTAACAAATTTAACAAATTATGACAATATAATAATTATTTTCAATATATTAAATAAAAAAATTAATTAATTAATTATTATTTATGTAACATTTATATCATAATTATTTAATTATTTAATTATAATTAATATACAATAAAATTAATTATTAGTTTAGGATCAGCTATAAATTATTATTAATTAATTAACAAAAATTATAAAATTAATAATTTAATTTATTAATATACCAATTATTTATATTGAATTTCATTAGAAGTCATTAGGATTCACTACTTATATGACTAAGTTAGTCATCTTACTAAAGTCTTACTGAATTATACTACTTATGTAAAATCCCAAATAAATGATAATACCATTATATATAATATTAAATTATTATTATATTATTATAAATTATTTATTAAGTCATAAATGATTTAATGTAATGATGATATTAATGTAGATCCTAATTACACAATATACAATTATTATATATATAAATAATAATTAACTATTATAATATATAGAAGTAGTTATTAGATAATATGAGTTATTTATACAATATTATATTAATATATAAATATAAAAAATAATAATTATTATAGAGAAACATAATTTAGCAATAAATACCTATAATCCCAATAATCAAATGTATATAAAATAATAATATAAATTAAAAACATATACAAAAATAATATTAATAAAATAGTAATATTATTAAATAATATATTATAAATAATAATAAAATTTAAAAATAATAAATTAATAAATTTAATAAGAAAATATATCCGTTTTTATTCACCTTATTAACTTCCAATACCCCTAAAGTATAATATTGTATATCTTGCTGATTTATTTACTTGCATTTAATTCTTTATCTTAATAATAAGTTCTACTCTAGAAATATAGGGAAAGTACATATACCTTTTTGTGAAGTCACTAGATATTACTATACTTATATTAAGCGAATCTAGTATATTGTCCAATATATCTTAATTAATAAAAGAGAATCCAAGATTATAGTTAAAAAACTTATCACTGTCTAACTTTAAATCTTTGCCAACTGCAGAAACTGCTTTGTCTTTCTCTGGATCTTGAATCTATTTATTTTATCAGCTGTATTTGTCCCCTTTATGACAATATCACACATAGTATAATTAAAACATTTTTATCTATTCTAATATAATTTACATTCCATTACACTATCATGGACATCCGAAAATCCATTAGATGAATCCTACTATATATATGTTGTATTTCTTGAAAACCCCTTCAATATCAAGATTATTTTCTCAACTCATAGCAAAAGGTGGTGTTGCACATGAGGTTCACCTCTGGGATCCCTACATTTGCGCGATGACTTCTTATATTCTATGCGGATTATTAGGAAAAGATGATTTTGAGGGAACAGAGAGCAAGAATCAAATCTCCCCAGTCCTTAATGTAACTACATCTGTCTAACGACACCCCTCTCATTTTAGGACCCATATCATCGACATTCCATCCAGTTTAATCCACCGCTTGCATCAAGCACTTCTTCGCTCAAATTACATCTGAAACATGCTAACTAATCTCATCCATTAACTTTTTGATATTAAAATCAAAATTAATGATATGGAACTTTTCTAATCAGCATATCATGTCAAGTCCCGCAACTGATAATGGGTCTTGTCACCTTACACCTTACAGCTCTCCTCATCCTTCCCTCCAAAAAGTATATAGATAACCAAATCTGTACATATCAACACTCTTATATAGGCTTATATCACATTGGCCTCTCTCGGCATGCGGAATCATTTTCGATTCTAAGTCTTCCAAGTATTAAACAAAAACCTGATCTCAATCTTCGATACCATTCTATAATTAACGAAAAAAAATAAACAAAACATCAACAAACTCTATACAAAAACAGTCACAATCCACACAATCATACCTCT
>JABUQX010033195.1:20000-21144 GCA_015478945.1 Trachelipus rathkii
TAATAATAATAATAATAAAATAAAATAATAATAAAATAATAATAATATAATAATAAATAATAAAATGAATAATAATAATAATAATAATAATAATAATAATAATAATAATTTTAATAATAATAATAAACTTTAATAATAATAATAAAATAATAATTTTAATAATAATAATAATAATAATAATAATAATAATAATAATAATAATAATAATAATAATAATAATAATAATAATAATAATAATAATAATAATAATAATAAAATAAATAAAATATAATAATAATAATAATATAATAATAATAAAAAAAAAATTGTTATTGAAATGTTTGCAATTGTTAATTAGTAGCGAATGTTAACTTAGTAATTATTACAATAAAAAATTCTGATGATAGTAACAATTATTACCATAATCACGACTTGTTATAAAAATTGGTACTGTGATAATAACCAATTTGATGTTAATAAAATGGCTTTATATTACAAAAGCAAATTCGTTGATTTAGTTATTTACTTATATTGGTTTAGATAATAAGTTTTTATTTTTTTATTTTTTAGTAAAAACTTGATAGAGTTTCCGGCTCTAACTCTTGTGGCATTGAGATGTAGAGTTTAGCTGCTTTGTAGCCAGGGTTGAAAAACCCGGGGTCGAACCAAAAAAACCACAGCCCTGTCGTTTTTGGGGGGGGGTTTTTTTTTTTTTTTTTTTTTTTTTTTTTTATAGTTTTTTGGGGACTTTTTTAACATTTCTATTTTTGTGGAAAAAATAAAATGATCAATATTGAATTTGATTTTTGTAATGTCATTTCAGTATTATTTGACAAATACAAATTAATAAATAGTATAAAATATACAAATTAAATAATATAATTCTGATAATAATTATAAATATTTCACTGCTGAAGAATGTCATTCCTAATTTCAAACTTGTAAAGTAAATGGTATGCTATTGACATAACAGGATTATCTTAAGTAAAGTAATTAAGTAATCTTATTAAATTTATATTATTCTAAAACTTCTACATGTGGCCCAATCATAATCGATACCTGGGAACGCAAGTTAAGTTACAATATTAAATAGTTGCACCTAGACAATTAGGCAGGTTTGCAAAACGAATTTCCCCCAAGGAGCCTCCACCAACCACCAGTTCTA
>JABUQX010033196.1:0-20000 GCA_015478945.1 Trachelipus rathkii
GAGAGGATATTAAGATTTAATAATAATTACTTTTTAACCATTTATTAATTTTTTCGATTGTTTATGCTCGAGTTAAGTTTTCATTTTACAATCAAAACATCAACCTTATTTTAATAAAAGCCTGCCAACCTTTAGATAAAAATAAATTATAGTCCGTTTAAAATTAGTATTCATTTTCTTTCAAAGTAAAATAAATAATTAATATAGCTTTCTTAATCAATGCTATTATAATTTATTAGCAACATTTATGGCTTATATAATATATAGATCATTAATTAATGCATTACTAACCTATAACGTAAATCCCAATTAACTTATCATAACAAGTAAATATGCCTTTTAATAAAAGAGTACAAATTGCTACACTATAAGATTGCATAAAAAAAATGAAGTCGGAGTATGTTATTTTTATCGTAATAAAAGTTTTGGTTTGTTCTCTTGATTTATTTCCCCTCACTATTGACAACCTCACAGCAGCTTGCTTCAGCTAACATTACTAAATTAGGCATCAATAAGTTTATATCTTTTTAAGAAATAATATACTTTTAAATTTCTAATTATTTTTTATGAATATTTTCTTCAAAATAAAAAACTAAATATGCACATAATAATATCATCGTTACTTACCGCTAAATGTGTTTAGAGACGTTAGCATTTTGATATGAATTAGTATATTTTTAATACTACTATAAAGTCACTGAAAATTACTTAAACGCACCCTAGGCAAATTGGGGGTTGACTGATCTAGATTAATCAATGAAGAGCTTGTTCCTTATATTATATGTCATGTTCAGTAACAGTAATGATAGGTGATACCGTTTAATGTTGGATAGAGGCCCGAAATATTTATCATAATTCATTCTGAATTTGATGAGAATTCAGCATCTTTGATGGGTTTTCTTTTCCGATATTTGAATAAAATAGCATTTACTACGAATAGGCGTAATTCGTTTTACATCTTAGGTTGATAAGGAACCTCTAAATAACTGCGAAAGGTGAATTCATATATCCAATTTATGAGAGAGATACTAATATCCATATTTCATGGAATTGATCGAACATCATCTAATCTGATTGAGGAACCATGCTGCTGAGTAATTCTTGAAGGGTAATTACTTACGCTAGGCCTATCTTTAATAACGATCATATTACGATTAAACATAGCATTCATTCTTCTCGATCCCATTATAATCCGTTGAACAAGTTGTATCTTGTAGGACATGATTTACATTCGTTTGAAGAACCTTGTTATAAGAGTCCAGAATAAAGGGTGCTTCAAGACTCATCGCGATATAATTATAGCGCAATCAACTAGAAAAGAAAGTTATTGACATAAGGAAATATCAGCTTTTTAAGTCTACCAGAATAATGTTGGAAAGGCTTGGATTGTCTGATGCTGTCCTGGTGTGATATTTATGAAGGAAGAAATGAATCATAGAGAAAGAAATTACAAGTTGAAATGAAGACTTGAATATTAATATAGTGAATAGTGGTAATTAATATTAATCTATTGTAGTAAAAGCATATCACTATTATTTTTTGAAATTTAGAGATGCTAAAATTAATTCTACTTCAAGTTTAAAAAAATATATCTATAGTAAGCAGTGGTATGTTAAGGTTCGCCTTGCATAATGTACATACTACCCTAATATATTAATAACTTTAAGATGGAATGATTTATATCGTCATTTCTATGTAAGGTTTTATTTCCATCCATTATATGGTAGGCAAGTGAGTATGCAAGGTATGTTCTTAATTGTTATTTAAGACGTTAATTAAACCTTAAAATTGAGGATGAATATCTGATTTTACTTTTTTAATATTTAAACCCTGAGTAACCTGAATATAAAATTGGACAGCTGGGTCAGTGCGATGCTGGAGAGATGTCAATAACTGTAGAGGGTGCGCGTGTCCAAGTAATTGCAGAGAGTCGCTTAGTTATGATTTCGAATGTTATTATACCTGCTAATGGATTTTTATAGTTTCACAGTTAAGATCTCGTAAGGCGTGCCCTCGGTGCTGCGTCCCAGTGGTAGAGTTTATCGGGTAGATGATCTGATTAGTTCGCGCGTGATATCACTACTCGATTGCTGTATGTTATGACTATGAAGGTTATTTTTCGTTATCTATACTTTAAAAATGGTATTTTTTATTATTATAATGTTATTATATAGAGACTGATTATCGAAATATAATTAACACGTATATTATAACTAAGAAATGGTAAGTCTCTGGTGATTAATAACAGTGTGACTTCTGCTCTAAGTACTTTTAACTAGTATGTATGCATGGTTACTTTATAGTTTTCTTCTTGAGCTCGTCTATTATTATAAACTGCCATCGGGAAATCTGCCGTATATTGGATGATAGTTTGTGCTTGTAACGTGCTTTTGCTATTCCCAGGGTGACCAATTGAGTGTTTCGCTATGATTGTTAGTTCTCGCAACTATTTCCTCTCGTACTTCTTACTCTGATGGATAATTTAGTTGATATCTAGTTTATTCCATTTTCCATTTTCTTTTCTTATCCTTTTGTCTAATTAAGGACTGGTTTCTTTAGTTTTCTTCTCTGACTGTTCTGACGATACTGTCTTTGTAGTCTTATTAATTTGTTATGTTGTAAATTTTTTATTTTGATTTTTGGTTTTTTTGATATTTTTTAGGTTTAAGCATTATTTCATTCCAGCAATTCTTCTATTTATACATTTAATATTCAATTTGTTATTAAGGTTTAAAAGCAAGTCTGAATTATAAATCATACTACGTGATACGTTAATATACCATACTTATATATATACTTTTATAATTTACTCAATCACTCTATATCTAAATGTCGTCTGCAAGGTGGAGTTTATATTTAATAGGATATTCATTTTTATCTATTAAAGTAAATCTATATTGGAGATATTAATAGAAAAAAATAATTCATTTGTACGTTTATGAATATATTTATAACTATTTAATAAAATATTTTTTGGAGTAATTTTATATATTATCTTATAAAATAGTAAGGTATATTATTGGGATAACACATTATAATCTAATACTTGTCCATTATAAATGTAGGTTTAAGCTTCCTTTAATAAAAAATCTATTTTTATATTTACAACTAAACAATTATATATATATTAATATATTATATAATATTATATATATATATAATATAATATTATATCTATATAATATTATATATATATATATAATTATATATATATATATATAGTATATATATATATATATATATAATATATAATATATATATATCTATATATAATATATATATATATATATATATATATTAATATATGGTAATTGAAGAATGTGTTAAATAAGGTTTTATGAGATGATTTCTAAATGAAATGGATTGTTGCAAATTGCCTCGTTATTCATGACCAAATTAAGCGAAGGAAATAAGGGCACATCTTTGATTTTTCAACAGAGCTTAGCGCGCTAATCCAATATATAATTTTTTCCTGGGTTAACGACTCTTAGGAAATGTTAGTAAAACTATTAATATATGCCCAATGCGATCTAAGTGGTGGGACATGAGGAATCAATAGTAATATATATATGGCTTATATTATATAATAATTTATTGTAAATTTTCTTATTATTCATTATTAGATATGTCATAGATAATACTACGTTTATATATAATATAATATATTATATATATATTAGCATATTATAGTATATATATATACTAACAACTAATATACATATATATATATATAAATATATATTGTAAATCTTATATATTTATATCTTTTCTTTTATATATAATATTATATATATATTATAATATAAAATATATCAATATTAATATGATATATATATATAATTATATTAATAAATATTATATATATATATATAATATATATATATATATTATATATAATATATTAATATAAATATATATAGTATATAATATTAAATTATATATATATAATAAATATAATCTTATATATTATTAATATTGTTGCATGTAAATTTGAAAAGGAACTCGGATAAAATAGGAAATGGTAGCGGTGAAAACGAAAGGAGATTACCAATAAATTCAACACTATGATATATTTACACAAGCAGATCAATCCTCCTACTCATGTCGCCATATTTCTCATGATGAGAACCCACACTCAGAGCCACACCTCGGACGAGTCAAGATATGGTCAGATTTCGCGTGCCTACTTGTGCGCCGTCTTTCAGTAGAATGACAGTCGAAATGAATTGGAGCTACGTTGGCACTTCTCTATGATTTTCCGCGACTGAGAAAAGAAACAGTTCTGAAAAGTACTGTTGGATTCGGCACGTAAGAACCAAGTAATCTTTTTGGAAGAGTGCTGAGGTGCGTGACCTCAGAGCATACATCCGGAACAAAAAAGTATGTAGAAGAATTATGGAATACCCGTTATAAAGGACGAAATTCATTATCGAACATGGTTGAATCGAAAAGGAACATATTTCCTTGGTGGAACATATCCCAAGGGACACCTAAAAGGACATGTTTGGGAAGTTTGTATTCTATATCCACAAAATCACAAACGTTTGATTCAGAGGTGTCCTAGGCTCTGTAACAATAAGGACTTCAGTCGTAAATATAAAGAAGTCTCATGGCTTCAGCGACGGCGGTTTGTAAAGGAACATCAAACACGAGTGGTCTAAACGTGCTGATTGAGCTGAAAGACTTGACCTACAGACGTGCTGGTAGACCATCCAAATTAACCAACATATCAAAAGAAAATCATAGCAGAACAAAAATATTATTCATAATTTCATGTGTGATCATTTTCTGTAAGCGCGAATTTACCGCTTCGGGTAAGCATCATGATTAGGGAGGTCTGCAAAATTTGTGCCGCTACGATTATGCCGGAGACTCAGTCATTTTAAAAGCTATTTTGAAAAAGGGAAGAAAAATATACATACCAAACAGTTCAGATTCAGAATAAAAAGTAGATTTAAGTTCACCTAAATGCAAGAGAGCATGGTTAATAAAGGTAAAAGAAGCGTGAACGATAGCTTACTAGCAGATGAACCCTCTATGAGATTTCTGGAAAGGAACAATTCCATAGTGTTGCGTTATTTCGAAACATAAGAGCCGATGAGTCAAAGAGAAAATTTAAATAGCTTGTGTATAATTAAAAGCGGCTTGACGCAAAAAACCATTGCCGAAAGCCATTGACGATTTTGTCACGACCGACAGCAGAACTGAATCCGAGAAATGCGTTGGGCTCTTGGGTTGCGATGACTGTTTTATATATACGGATTAATCTGGCATAACTCTTAAGAAAAGGTTCCAAGCAATATGAGAAAAGTAAAAAAACATGTCTTTCTTGCTCTTCATACAAAACAAATTTAGGATAGTGAATGATTGAACACAATACCAAAATCAGCAATTCGTGGGACATAAAGGGACATTATTTACGGTTTTTCGCGAGACGGTCTTGGGAAAAAATTAATGCCAAACATCTGAACCTATGCCGAGAGCCAGATGGTTTGAACAACAAAGTGCATCAGAGGTTTAGGAGCACTTTGTACGAATGATGCAGCATTAGAAACCCTTCCATTGAAGAAATACCGCCACAAGAAAGCGCTTTTCAGTGCATTCAGCGCATGTAAGTCGTCATTCATCATGCTTGATATTGCTCGCGAAATACTCTGCGATGTAAGAGCCAGTTTGAAAATCTCTCCAAATCTAAGGCTTGGATAACTGTCAAAGCCGCACATATTAACATATTGTGGGAAATGGTAGGAGGCCATGAAAGGTGAAGGGAAAAATCATCTGATGAAGTGTTTAAAAGAAGTTAATTGGAAATCGCCAGCAACTGGACTTGATCTTGAATTGCTCGACACATTTTTGTAGCAGACAGCACGCCACAAACCAGCAAACAAATCCACGAGGAGTATCTTGAGAAAGTATCCTAAATGTCACTCGTACAGTCAAGGCATTGATGTTAAACTTCTTTGGAATTACGTTATTACATATAGAAAATACACCTGCTATATTATGGACTTAGAACATTCTACATCCTTTACACCCTAAGAGGGCTACGTTCTCTCTCATAACCACGATAGAGTTAAAATAAAAGACCAAGCTTCATTTTATGATTTTTAACGCACTGTAGACGGGCATACGAACGAAGATTCAGAATTGAGGTAAGGAAACATTGAAGACAAAAGAATCTGAGTAGTGAAGAACTAATAGATCTTGTTAGTCTCCCAAGTCAAAGGAGACTAGAACCTTAATTGCTATGCGCCGTCGACGATAAAAGGCTTTGAGCCAGACGACGACAACCAATACGGCAGCCAGACTCAAGTAGAACTGCCACGACTCTTTCAGTACTCTGCTAAGGAATCAAGACTTGGCTCGAAGTACTTGGAAGACGACAGTTAAAGTCTGACTTGGCTATGATTGTAGATGTGACATAGAAATTTGGTAGTTGACAATTTATGATTATTTTATTCATACACAGTTGATGAGACAATTTTGCGTTAAGCAATTTGGAAATTAGCTTTTTTTAGTGATCAATTTGTGCTACTGCGTCTAGGTATTGTGAATTTTCCATCATTGGATAGGTGTATTTTGATTACATTCTACCTTGATTAATAAAATTTTTCTAAAATACGTTAGGCGATATTCGGGGACAATGTTTCTAGTTTATGCTCTGCCCTTATCTTATATATATAATATAATGATAATATATATATTATATATATATAAATATTATGACAAACCATATAAAAATAATAATAATATTCACGAACTACCCTTACAGAGAGAAACTTATAAGTATTATACTACATACTTTATATTCATTTCCCATATGTCTTAATATAATTAGTAATACATAATAATATTATATCCTATTTCTACATCGCCTCTCTGGTCAGAGGTATGCTTCGGAGATTGCTGTGCTGCCCTCTTTGCTATCCAGGCAATTATCGCTAACCTCATTACAGGACATTGTACGTGCTTCACAGCCTCTGATGGACCGTTTCGTCCGCTTCTCCGAACTAAAGGTTGGTAGCTGTATACTTCCGGATCCGTGCCGCACGCAAGGTTCACATGCGCTTGCTCGACTATTCTTTCACTCCCATATCATAGTCTCGAATCAGCGTGCATGTCTTCACTGTGCTATTCAGGGTAGGCAGCGCTTTATGGGAGTGAATAAAATTCTCGTTCTCTATACTCTCTAATTTTTCATTCAGTTAGAAATCGTGCAGGGATACTCTTCGACTCAGACTAAAGCGGGCTTTCATCAGGCGCGATAGTGCGCTAACCTCCTTGGTTCTCCTACTGACAAATCCTTTCTGGCCTCTTGCAAAAACATCTCTAAAACTTTTTTTCTCTTTGTCTTTTTCTCTCTCATTATTTCTCTCTCTTGGCTCTGTGCTAACTCTCCAACTGAAAAGGCCAATTCTCGGCCTCGTATTTTCCTAACTCAACTCCTCGGACGATTTCCATTATGTGCATTGCCTCGTCCTCCAATTCTTCCACTCAGGTGTCGCTATTCTTTGCCTGTGATTAATTGATCGGTCATGGCTCCTGAGATCTATGAAACTTCTAGTGTAAATGACTTCACCATATTGCACCATATCGGGACAATAGAATTATGTGACCCACCGTGATTTCTATGCGACGTGCATGTGTGCTTCCCGAGCTGTGCATCCCTGCCAGTTCAACTATATTCTCTATGTCTTAGTACTCCTATACATTTCTCCTCATGTTGGAACGCACGACCTCCATTCCTATCTATTCCGATAAAAAGAAAGTCCGTCTGATAAGCTATACTGCCCTACTTGTCTCACCTGTATCTATCTACAAGATCTTTGAACCCCTTCGCTAACTCTCCTATCTACCCATCTGTAAATCTAATCTGCTCGTTCTCTCCTCTCAGATGCGAGTCAGTGTACGTCGATTTTCGGTGCAGATTCAGCGATTTACGTGTGGTAGAATATACTTTTCCTTTTAAACGATTTATGTTTTTTTCCGCCTTAGGAATAACGGGAACTTTGCGGTGTGCGCTTTGACATATCAAGTCATTTGACCGGGTATTGCAAGATGTAATACTGCTCTCCTATGCTCCCTCACTTTGGGTTACTCGCTCTCTTCTTTGCTTATACTTATGTTCTACCAGCTTGTCTATTCAGTCGCTCACATAGTTTATAACATACTTAATAGATGTGTGCGATATGGAGCAGACTCTCTTTCCATTATTTTTGTCTGAGGTCAAAATAGTCTGTTCTCAGATGGTATGTCATTATCTATCTACTTAAATTCTATACTTTTCATTAATGAATCTCCCTCTCTGACCTGCATATCTAACTCTATCCAAACTCATATCAAGAAGCCTCTGAGAGACTCGACCCTCTCACTCTCTATTCAACTCATATTATCCAATTCTCTCCCTCATCTTACTGTCTAGAAATCTGCACCATGCTCGATCTTAATCTTTTATCCGTGTGAGCTTACTATCCCTCGACTCGCATAACCTCTTGCGATACTAATTTCCTAATCTGGCGGTCGATTCTTCACCTTGTGCACAAAAATCATATTTTCCTTTCTAAAACATCTAACTTTCCTAAAACATCTACCTCTCTAAAACACCTTCTAACTTTTCTATGCTATTCGTACCGGTTCTCTCGATCCCGGTTACGAATATAAATATCTCTGGCCTTCAACCATAAACAAAAAATTTTTTCTAGATCTCCACAAATCACAACGGTTTGCATTAGGTGCCTAAATCAGTTGACCAAAATACACAAACTTGAGATCACTTGCTCTCTTATTAGAGTGCTATTTTGCTTTCCTCTTTCCTCATTACTTCATCTAACATACCACTATTACAAGGGTCTCATCGCTCTGTATGGAGTACTGTTCACCACCATGTAGATAAGCTTGCGCCTCACGTCTTTCATCCCGCTTTCTGCGGTAACACAGGGTTCGAGTCAAGTACCAAAAGCGACCTTATAACTCTGAGTTTTCTGATACTACCTATCTATTTCTCTCATTACATCTTGAACACCATCTTATTTTATGCGTGTGTCACGCGATGGATCCTGTACTCTCCTATCAATTTTACTCTATTCGCATACTACCTGACAGAAAACCCTCTTCGTCAAGCGGCACGGAAGATATTGACGCGTGCGGAACCTTACAACCGCTCTGTCTTAACGATTCGCCACCTTTTTAACGCCCACTCCGTAGCACAAAGGCACTTAGCTGTGTTGCGCCACGAGTTTCGTAGAATAAGAACAACGCCCTATGAACGTGCTGCATTTCTTCTTTCCTGGCCCACATTTGTTCTGTGGACATTCATCCAACTTCATGTTGTTTTCATGCTGAAATTTAAATCTACTCTTACAGCTTTAAAGCCTGCGTCTGTGCTCGTCCTGACGACATCTTACGCATAGGGATGAACATTCTTAGCGAGCTGTAGAGCATTCCCTCACTTGAATACGGCCATCTGTGAGCCCGTTGAGCGGTTGGATGACAGATACCTGATAAACATTATATATATATCTAACTAACTACTTATCCTTAAATATATACTCTGTCCACCTAATATTTTATACCTCTTTCATATATCATCTATCTTTCATATATAACCAACCTCCATTAATTAATAAATACTAAATTGAAATAATAATTAACTAAGTAAAAGGATGAATATAATAATATATATATAAAGAAATTGCTATAGGCTATTAATATATATATATTATATATGTATATGAGTCCATTTCTAATATAATATATTAAATTGGTCAATATTAAAGATTATTAATTATATAAGCTCAATTTATATTTTATACACTTGTTTAAAACTCTTCATTTATTCTTAACTAGTTTATATAGTATGTCAGCTATTACCATTATTATATAAATACTATATATTTAATATAATATATATAGTATTCGATACTAGGACCTTTAAGTGCAAGTTTTAAGGGGCCGACACTCCCCTATGGGGTTGGTAGCTGGCCCGACACGGGCCCATGTATGTATAGGGCCTAGGGGGCCATTGAAAATGTACTAGAGTTGTGTTCTCTAAATATACTAAAATTAGAATTTTTCGTATATCGTTTGTACTGAACAACTAGTAAAAATTATACTTGAAAAACTAGGTTAAATGAAAATTAGAATATAATTTGAAATTAAGTCATAAAATTTATAAATTATAAAAATAAATATATGACCCATATTATTTTAATAATTCATTATTAAATAAATTTATTATTATTCGAAAGAAGATATTGTTTGGACGCAAAAATAATTGATTTTCTAGAAGAATAAGGTGTATCTACATTTAAAATAATATAAATAATGTTCCGGATATATATTGGGTAAGGTATAATATAGACGAAAATCTTCCGTAATTCATGAAATAATATTACTTTAAGCAGAGAAATTTGCATCACATATATATGTTTAATAATAATTTATAAATATTATTTGGATGATAGGGGCGAATAAACGAAGCTTACAGCGGTGAGAAGGCCGAATAAAAGTATCTTGGTGAGATGAGAACTCTAAGTACTCATAGTGTTACTATTATAAGATGAGATAGGCAGTGAGATGGGGCCTAGTGGACAGTATAAAGCTCAGGCGACCTTCAAAGATTATTATTAAAATAATTACTATATATATATATACTTAATAAATATATAATAACCGATTTTATTTTGTGTGACCTTAACTGTAGAATTAATTCAGGGTATGAAGATAGTTACTCCAACCTGTGAGATTAACAAATAGACTCATGTTAGAAAAAAAGTGTAAATTAAAAAGCCTTGCGAGTATAAAGCCGCTAATTATAGTTTGTGATTACACCTGCTGTCTCATTACCTGACGGTCATTTCCTTGTCGTAGTGATATATGATAATTTGATAGCTTTCAGTTTGAGTATCATGGAATCCATGTGCGCGCGACTCATTTGTGGGATTGTGAATAATCAAATCATTGATTATCTTAGATTATAATGATAATTGACTATGTAATATACAGAAATGAAATTTGGTTTCTTTACATTATCTTGTTTTCATATATAGCTTAAAACAAAAATATTGGAAAAATATTCGCATACTTACCGAAGCACCAACGAATGTATAAAGAAAACATGAGCAATCATCAGACATTTTTTGCATTTTCTTATGGCATTCATAATGTCATGATAATATAAAAATAATTATCTTATTATTTTTAAGTTCATATTAAAATTAAACTAAATTAAAAAAACGGAAAGCTAAGAATAAATATATAACGTTGCGGGAGATCACGGCTCACGAGACAAACACCGCCGAAGAACCAAAGAACATTTTGAGAGTCGGATGTCAAGACTGTCAGGGCCTAAAGGCACCTAGAGAAACATAGAGTATTTTTCATCTTCGTTATGGGGGTATATTGGGCATAATCTTTTCAAGGAATTCCTCACCTTACTATACACACGTTCCTCAAACATGTGATGCTGGTGCAGCAATATACATGCGGCGGGCAGGGAATCCATTACTTGGTCTGAAAACACATTGATCAATAAATTATCCGCTTGAATCAACTATAGAGGAAGAAAACTTTGTAACAAGATATATTTTTTGAATAAATATAAGAGATTGTAGAAATTTGTGTTGTTGCAAATTATTACAGGAGGATAAATCAATATTATTTTGTTATAATAAAAAAATATTCATTAATCTAATAATTACTTAACTATCAATTAAAATTAATACAAATCCAGAGATTGGCATTATATATTATTAGTATATTTAGTAACTGAATATTTATTAAATCTAAAATTATAATAATAATAATAAAATAAATATAATAATAAGATAAACAAATAAAAGGAATTAATAATTCATTAAAAATTGATTTATAATAGACTGATGAGATATCGAGCATCTAATTAGCTTTATTATTTGCTGGGGTTAGGGTAAGATAATTTGTTATTATACAAATTTAGGAGGGAATATATTTTGAGCTGGGGAATTCAAGTTTTCTTCCTCTTTTTATGTCTTCTAACCTACATTAACCTAATTACGTGTTATAACTGAGTGCGGGCGCAAAAAAAATAATGTTTGTTTTGGCATTGGGTTTGAGTTCTGAACAAGGAGGTAGATTGATTTTTTCCTCTTGGATACTTGATGCATACCTATTAAACTTTGATCTAAAATAAATGATATCATATCGGTGCAATAGAATGTATCTGCTGACCAGTCTCTAAAAAGGTGGATGTGCACATATGAAATAAGCAATGGGGTATCAAATTGCGGTTGATATATGAAGATAAATAAGATAAATATATTATCTAATAATAAAATAATTTTTTTCTCTTGTCTATTTGTTCTTTTATATGTGTTGTAACTCATTGTTTAAATATTTAAAGGAAGTGGAGGTGTAAATTCTCATTTCAGTTTCTCGTTTACTGAATAAACAAACAGTGAAATTTTCCTGAATATGTGATTTAAAATCTATATACGCAAACAACGTTTCATAGCAATGATGATTTTGTGATACAATAAAAAAAGAAATACTGATCGGTGAAAATTTTTAGGAGAGACGAGTAAATTAAAATAAGGTGTATTTTATTTCAATATAATAAATTTACAAAATTCGATGGATAACATATTGTGGGTGTGTCAGTGGTTGTGGTATTGCTTGGTGTGTGATCGGAATTTCTATCCGTGGACTCGGCCTCTTTCTCTACTTCAAGGAGATTGGTGAGATATGCAGATCAATTCTCTTATGGAATTAAATATTCTGATAGGAAAAATATAAAGACGTTAAGTTTGTTATGAGAACAAAGAAAAAGAGAGAATATTCGAATCTGCTTCATCTTCTAAGATGAAGATGGTATTGAGCAATTATATCAGTAAGTAATTGCGCAAATTAGATACTATTAACGGCTGAACACTAACTTAATTATTAATATTGATATAATCATATTGAGGAATTGATTGTTTTGTGATTGGGTGTTGCTATTTTTCAGGGGGAAAGGTGCTATAGTATATCTTTATATATATATTATTAATATATCTTTTTTTGCTTTGTTAAAATGCTTATATTTATGTGTATAATTGAATAAACTCTTAAGGTATAAGTAAAAGTGAATATATTGATATTATAATTCTTATCATAGTTTTGATGTATTTAGTATTTATTATCATATGTGTACTACTAAAAGAGGTGGGAGAGCATAAATACGACTATAGGCAACGGAAGAAAAATAGAGATATATGTACAAGAACAGCTATTTTTTATGTTGAGTTTGGGGATAATGAAAATTAATAGATAGCTTCAAATGTATATATTAGTTAATGGGTGGTCGAGATGTTTGGTTTTCTATAAATATAGTAAATTTGATTAAAGTAAATTGTTTTAAATATTAATATATATTCTATATAATATATATATACTAAATGTGATTGATAGGTATACGTAGGAAGTTGGGATAGAGTTGTAGTGGAAGGCATTTTCATTATCGATATACTGAGAAGGTCTGAAGGTATTGAATAGAGTTATAATTATAATTACGTTATTAGAAGTACTTTTAGGAGCATCGTATATTAGGGGATTGTGTTGATGTAGGAGGATGAGACAAAAAATGATCATCTTATACTTTAATAGCAAAATAATTTCGTAAGGATTGTTATTATATATTATTAAAGATTGGAATTAGTAAAATTTAATAAAATTCTAGTTAAGTTATTAATTTCCATATTAAATATTGTTATTTGTATAACACTTACTAATCTCCGTTTATAATAGATTAAATTAAATTTATAAGTTTATCATATAATAATCTTCTTAATCAGCCATATAAACATTTAACATTAAATCATTTTTCAATTTATCTTTTAATTTTGATGTTTAATTTATTAAAATGGAGGTGTAAATATAATTTAATATATATATTAAACAAACATTTCTCGGTCCTAACAATCGCAGCATGGCTGGAAGAAACAACTTTTAATATAATTTACATGCTTCTGTTTTTCTCCTTAACTATACAAGTAAATATATAATATAATATATATATTAATTATCATAGGCATATTGATATAGAAAGGTTGACAATAATTATCGAGATATACAAATACTTTTAACTTGGATGGATTATGAGCTTGGGTAATTATTACAAATAATAATCAAATCAACAATGCTACCTTTGTAAACTCTGGCTAATTTTGTGGCTCAAAAAAAAAAAAAAAAAAAAAAAAAAAAAAAAAAGTAATTAAGGTAATAGTAATGTTTACATTATAAAATGTAGTGGGCAAAGGGTTCAATGTGTTTCAATAAAGATCATTTCTGAGTAAAAGTATTAGTAGATTAGAATAGGTGGGCAATTAATGAGGGGGGCACCTCCACCCTCTTACTATAATAATTTATTGTTTGACCATTTGTAGGATAGAAATCTTCGGCCGGTCTTCTCCAATCCTTTTGTTAAATAATTGGTAAGAATCATATTGTTTATATTCAAAAAATACTTGTGAGGGCGAAATATAACGAAACGCTCAGGGGAAGCCAAGAGAAAGATCTTGGAGAGATCAGTCCTGTGTCTTGATGGTTAACTAGAAGATAGGTCTTGTCGGCTGCCGGGTGCCCGCGCTCACATAAAGCCGGTCAACC
Organism: Trachelipus rathkii; assembly: GCA_015478945.1. Taxonomy (NCBI): domain Eukaryota; kingdom Metazoa; phylum Arthropoda; class Malacostraca; order Isopoda; family Trachelipodidae; genus Trachelipus; species Trachelipus rathkii. The sequence goes on from JABUQX010033196.1 coordinate 14,623, forward strand.
TTCAAATTATAAACTAAAAAATATTACCTTAATAAATAACGATTTATTGAGAAACTTTACGTAATACTCGTGAGACACAAATTAATTAATCAAAGCCCTCACTTAATGAAAAAAGTGTAATTACAGGTAATAAAGGATCGTTGCGCGTGCGCAGATAGAAGCCAGCTAATTATAGTTTTGAATCACCGTCCTCATTACTGGACGTCACTTTATTAGAAATTGTATGTTATCTGAAACTTTGCAATGTGCTTGTGCAAACATTGAATTAACTGTTTTAAGAAAATAAAATATTGAAGTAATATTCATATTTTCATTTGCGTGATATAGTGTCTCATATTAATCAGTTTAGCACATATATAATATCCTTTTATATAAAATTTCAGTTATTAATATATATATATAATATATATATATATACTTAATATATAATATATAAATATAGATAATATCTTGAATATAGAAATACTATAGCTACCTATATCAATCTACAACTAACTTACAATATATTAATCCCATCATATATTCTTATACCTTACGATATCTTAATCACCATGGAATAAAATCATACTTAAATGCTATAATTTATAACATATAATATAAATCAACACCCACCCCAGATAACTTCAGGCAGAAAAAGGAACCAGATATAGGTCGCTAAAGTGCATTTTCACACCGTCCAAATAACGTTTCCACTTAGAAAGAACTATCTATTTTCTTCAACTCCTTTAAAGTATTAGTGTTTTCTTTTTCCGTAAACTAGTCTTGTGTAGCAAGCTCCATTCGGGACCAATAAATGCACCAGCTCTGCACATTGCGAGTATTCGAGAATCACACCACTAAAAATATTAGACTGTATTACTGTTCATCTATTATATATTCTATAATTCTAGTGCTATTTGTATTATAATATTACTATTACTTCAGGTATCCCTCTTCTAGCACAAGAATCTAAATACATCCACAATACTTTCAAAATACTAAACTTATTTGCCCTAGAAACCTCTGAGTATTTTCAATCATTAAAACATAAAAAAGTGCATTGGATGGCTATGGGTTTAAAGAGAAAGCGAGTTAACTTTTAATAATTATTTTAATATAATAATAACTATTATAACACAACTTGAAATTTTTATCATACCTAACAGGTAAATATATATTTATTAAGCTAAAAACATAATATATATAATATAATCACTATATATGTAATATATATATATTATATATATTATCCTTTTTCACAATTTATCTCAATATATATTAAACTCCAATTATTTTATAATTTATTAATACTGTTAAAAAGAGAAAATTAAACATAAAAATAATATTACCTATAATATAATTTTATCTAATATTATTGTTATAATGGCAAATTATATTCATACAATCAAAACAACCTTACATTGAACATTATTCAAAACTTTTCTTATACTCAAAAACTGACAAAGAATTTAGCTTATATTTATACTTATCTTTTTGATTAAACAAAAAAAATCTTTGGATTAAATAAATTTAAAAATGAACCGGTTACACTATACTCTTCTCCATTTTTCTATCTTCATAGTTAAAATAATGAAAAACCCTTCTTCCCTTCCCCTTCCTTCTTTTTCCTTTAAGGTGGATAGGCCTATAAACCCCATAATATAAAAACTGAAAATAGTAAATAATCTCACTCTACAAAGCTGTGATATATATATCACATCCCTAATGTCACATTATACTTAAACACTTATTGATTATAATATACTGTATGCATATTTAATATAAAATAATCATATATATAGGTGATAAAGTAAATAAACAAATTCAGATTTTGAAACAAGAAACGTTAAAAGAAAATTTCCAGACATCGATAAACTGTATATATATATATATTACTGACATTTTGATAACACAATGAATAAAAGTTAGTAACTTAGAAATTAATTGTGTAATTTTGATTAAACATATTTATTACGCGAGTAATACACATAAGAGCTAACTATTTACTACTAGTCATATCAAACATATTCATAAAGATGATCCAGAAATATCATAAAGTATATCACTACCGATAACCATCGCAAAAATCAATTAATAGGATATCCTTATTATCAAATTTTATAATGAGTTTAAACAAAAGTAGTATAATACAATATTTATTATAATCTATTATAACTTTCCGGTTTAAAAATAAATCCCGGGATTTAAATGGTAGGGAAGACGGCGGATAATCCAAGGGGGCGATGCGCGGGGTGGAAGGTAAAGAGTAAAATATGTATATAGTCATAATATTTGTAATTGACAATTGACCATAGATCATCAAGAGAGATTATTGTTCAACATTACATCTCACTCAAGAAATGCAAATCTAATAGCAGATTGTAACTTAGCAGTAGTAAACAATACACGAACCGGTCTACCCAGTTTTTTGAAAAAACCAGAGCATATTGGAACGTCGGACATGAAGATGCAAGAAAAGAAATCCAGTCCTTGACCTGAAGAGGCCTCGCGTGTCGGACGAAAATAAATCAGACGCGCCGTGGGATTTTCTAACTTTCCTGAGTTTAAACAGAACTTAGCACACTAGTTTACTTTGCTTTTTTCTTTGTGTTTTGTACACCTTACCAAAATTTAAATGTTTCGCCATTTATTCAAAGTAGGCTTGACTTGTTTGTGTTGAATCTACCCCATAGTTTTAATAAAAAGGGGAAGAAAGAAACCCGCTTTGCAACCCTAGAAAAAAACAACTTTTCGGAAGAACTGATTTCTCCAAAGTTAAAAGGTTAGTTGTCTTTTCTTTTTTCAAGTCCGTGATTATTTAATATTTATTATGGTTATATCAACCACAATTTCTAATTATTAATTTTGTCAATCCTGATATTCACATCTAGGTTTATAATATTATATTCTTTAGTGCTCAGTAGTTTATATAGATTTGCTTTGTCAGATTTGATTTCATGACTAAATATTTTTTTCCAATTTCTATCGTCATACCAACCAGATTGAATCATTCAAGCCAGTTTCTGTGTTGCAATAATTTATTATAATGTTGAATTTGTAAATAAAAAATTTAAAATTCTATTTTTCCTTAATTTTAGTTCGTAAAAATTTGTTATGATAACGAAAAACATATTTAATCTCACTAGATTATTAGTGAATATGTAAACATATATTTATATAATAATAGTAATAATATATATATAATATATATATATATAAATATCGTATTATACTAGAGTACTAATATAATATTATATTAAGTTAATATTATAATATATTAATATATGATGAATAAGTTAATGATCAATATAAATATAGATATTATATAATATAAATATTTTTTTTTTTTTTTTATTTTTTTTTTTAACAGTGTACAACCGCACATCCGGCAGAGCCCCTATTTCAAGGAGGGGGTTTACACACTCAAATCACTAAATAATTACGGCCAGATGAGACGACCGAAGGCTTTAAAGTGAGGTATATAAATTCAGCAGAACACAGAAGATGGAAAAGAATTCCAACAGAACAGATGTGGCAAGAAAAGAAAAAGCCGCATGAACTAGCCTGGAGTTGCCAATGTCCACACAAACTTCATGTGCAGACAAATACAGGACCCTATCTACGAGAACGGTGACGTAAAGTAAGTAACGACGAGTGAATGGAAGCTCGCCTCGCAGCACCTGCCGCTGCGTACTATGAAAAGTTATGAATATAAAGACATCCAACCATTCCGCCCGTCAAAGACTAGAGGTCAATGGATGAAATACAGTGAACAGTATTATAAGTAGACCTTTTTTGTTTTAGACCGATACCACTTATCCAAAGCCTGTGAAACAGAGCCCCCCAGATATGAAAGCAGTATCCATACAGGGATGTGCCTTGTAATACTGAGAACTGAAGAGAGGAAAAAACTGTCTCGCATCCTAAAACAAACTCCCGTTTCATTGAGCTATATATATTATATATATATTAATATAAATATTATATATATATATCAATATGATATATATATAATATATATATATTATATATATATATTATACTTATTATATATATTATATATATAATTATATTAATTTATTAAATAAATTAATTTTTGTAAAAGCACATGTTCTTAAGGTGCATATTTAAATAAATAAATTCATTAATATTTTTAAGAGAGTGGAGACAGTTCATTACTCAATTTTTTTTTTAATTAAACTTCTATATATTTTTTATATTTTATCGAAGCTCTGGGGAAATTTTATAATTCTTTTTAGGAATTTTTCAAACGTAAATACATATTAAATAACAAAAAAATTTATAATATTAGTTCCGTAGGTGGTGTGCTCTTGCATATAGTTTTTCATTTTTACTGCGTGCTCCAAATTTATTATAACCTCAATTATTTATTTTTAAAAGATAATATTTTTTTTTTTTATTTTTTTTTTATTTCACACCCTCTAATTATGTGTTGTGTTTAGAAATTTACGGCATTTTAAACATCCGTTACAAATACCTCATTCATGTCCTTATTTTTTTCCTTTCCTTTCTCAATTAAAAATTTCCTTTTTTTCGTTTCCTTTTCCTTTGTCCGTGTGTTGTCCTTCGTTTTTTTTCCCTAATTCTAAACCACCATATCTTTTTCTTCACGCAAAAATCTTTATAACATGACTATTTAATCTCCATTCATAATCCGGTAACGCCGACCGTCCAACGCGTTGGATTGTGGTTGTTGTGCTGTCACCATGATATTCTAACAACCTTCCATGGATATTTCGGCTCCCTATGAGATCCTATTCATCCTTGGTCACGGAGATCCGTGGATCCATAAGTAGCCTAAAGAGTTATAATATTAATTTCTTCCTCTTCTCATTTTCTCTCAATCATTCTTTTCAATTTAAAATTTTATCCAATCAATGCAAACCAAAATCTAAATTCACATTTTTCTTTCTCAATTCCTTTCCAACTCCATCACTACCTCACGATTTCACACTCAAAACCCCTCCAATGCTTCACACCTTTTTCCTTTCAAAATCTTTTTTTCATTTACATCTATCAAGATCAAATTTACGCACACCATTCTAATACATCCATCACCTCTCTCTTCTTCTCCTCCATCATTATTTCTCTTACTATTCCATTTTACCCATACTATTCATTTATTTTTTCCTACTAAATTATTTCTTTATTACTAAATTATATTCATTACAAATTCATTCATTATTGATTTCTATCAAATAATAAGTTCATTTTTTATTCCAACCCAACTACCACTTCTTTTCCTTTTATCCTCCTTTTAACTACATCTCATAAATTATTATGTCTTTAGTTCCTTTAGTTAATTGATCAACTATTATTTAAACATGCATTTTTCTTTTACAAATTCTTGATTTATCTCAGAAATAATTTTTATATTA
>JABUQX010033196.1:22500-27500 GCA_015478945.1 Trachelipus rathkii
AATTTTACATTTTGTCGTTTCTTAATTTTTTTTATTTATTCATATAAAATTAATTTTATTTATTTTTTTTCCAATTTTTTAATTTAATTTTTTAACAATACTATTTTTAACATTTTTTTCCATTTTAAAAATTAAAACTCTCATCTTATTTTTTTATTTAATTAAAAAAAAATTTAAATTATATAGATATAGAAATTAAATGTACATCATGAACATGAATAGGTATTTAATATATATCATATATATTATATATATATATATATATTAGTATATTATATTATTTATAGTATATCTTATATATATTATATATAATATATATATATATATATATATATTATATTATAATATATATAATAATATATATATAATGTATATATTATATATATATAATATATTTCAAATAATCAATTTTTCAGCTAATATTGTTTAGTTTTTAAGTTTATTCTAATAATTTTATTAATATTTGCTAATTCTAATATACATTTTTTTAAAATTTATAATTTTTTATTAATAATTTTTTCTACCTTTTTCTCTCCTCACATTCCAAATAAGATTTATTCTTCTTATTCATCAATATCTCCGTCATTTGTTTTCAATTTAAATATTTTATCCACAAAAATAGTTTACTCTTTGTAAGACATTCTCTTTCTTCTTTACAATTCCTTCCTTCTATCAACTTCTACTCACACACACTTTCTACCAAAATAACCCATCATATATCTTTCCCTTACAAGCACTCAATAAAACTAATTTCCCCTATAATACCTACATTTACCTTATCCCCCTTACCCTATAAATTATAAACTATTATTTCTCTCCTCCAATTCCCTCTTACACTATTTTCCTCCCATTAAGCCTCTTTTTTTACAACAACTTCCCAAATCCAATCAATCACCATCTCCCAATATATATAATATATATATAATATATATATTATTATATATATTTATACAAAATGTAACAAATACATCTATATATATATATATATAAATATATATATATATATATACTTTATATTCCTTAAATTTAAATTTATTTAAAATATATTATATAATAAATAATAATATTTAATTCTTATTAAAAATTTAAAAAATCATTATTTAATTTAGAACCAAAATTAAAACAACAATCATTTTTAAATTTTATAACATCATTCTTCTATCTGAAATTAAAAATTTTTTTTTATATACTTCAATATATTGCACATTACTCAAAAATTTACTTAAAATAAATTACTTTTACTTTAACTCCAAATCTATATATATATAAATATATATATATATATATATATATATATATATATATATATATAGTATATATATATATATATATATATACTATATATATTATATATATATAATATAGTAATTATATATAATATATATATTATATATTATATATATATTGCGGGAAAAAAACAATGAATAAAAGTTTTGTAATGAATTCTAAAAGATTTTCTTTACCTTTTTTATTTTTTTTAAAGATTTCAAAAAAGTTTGAAAGTTTTCCTTTATTATCCAAAATAATAAAAAAGAAAATTAAAAGAATTTGAAAAATTTTAAAAAAAAAAGGAAAGGAGGGATTCAAAAAGACTCGTCGCTTCCTTCCTTCCTTCCTTCCTTCCTTCCTTCCTTCCTTCCTTCCTCCTTCCTTCCTTCCTTCTTTCCTTCCTTCCTTCCTTTCCTTCTCTTCCTCCTTCCTTCCTTCCTTCCTTCTTGAGTGAATTGATGAATACATGAATCCTAACTTCCACATTCCTTCAACTCAACTATCCTTCCTTCTTTCTTTCCTTCCTTCCTTCCTTCCTTCTTCTTTCCTTCCTTCCTTCATGTGCATCAAATTCCGCGCACACAAACAACGTTTTGTGTCTCTTTAATAGCACCACAACATCTACTTACTTCAAAAATATTAATTAAAATGTACGTGATTGTATTTAAGCTGGTTATGAAGTCAAGCGCGTTTATTTTCGTCTAATTTAAATTACTACTACTACTACTACTACTACTACTACTACTACTACTACTACTACTACTACTACTACTACTACTACTAACTGACTACTACTAACACTACTACTAATCTCCTACTAACTAGTAACTACTACTAATAATAACGCTTAATTGCTTTGTAGGAAATAATAATAATAATAATAATAATAATAATAATAATAATATAATAAATAAAAATTATTATTATTATTATTATTATTATTATTATTATTATTATTATTATTATTATTATTATTATTATTATTATTATTATTATTATTATTATTATTTCATTACAATCCTTCAGCACACTCTGAGTGAGCCGCATTGATTCATCATTTTTGAGGTGTTAAAAGAAATGCTTTCCTTTTTCAGAGAATTTCCCCCTAAATTAGGATCTGATAAGCAACATTGCATCATAAGCATATCATGAATGATTTATTTAAGTACAGTTACGTTAGGAAGTTCTTTGATATTTCCGCGAATTGGTCTTTCGTATTTCCTTCGATTAGTTCGGCTCAATCCACGGTATATCGTCCCAATTCCTTGTCTCCGTTCCTGCTTTTCGATAATACTTTCGTTTCAGACAGCGTTTGAGACGAGGTATTGGCCAATGTCTCCCCTACGGACGGGGGAGTAAGAGCATATAAATATTCACAAACGGATATATGTTGCAGCGAGGCAACCAATATATATATATATATATATATATATATATATATATATATATATATATATATTATATATATATATATATATATATTATCTTAGAAATATTTTTTTTAATTAGTTATATTTAAAGAATATTTACGTCTATTAGCCTGGATAAGAAATGTTGTCAACTGTTAATTATATTATTTTATTATATTAGTGATTGATATATATTGATAGTATGGGTTATATATATATGTTAATGATATTATTATAATTATATATAGAGACCTGATTATATATATAAATAACTATATATATAATATATATATATATAGTGGAGACGCGGCGAACATACAATATATTTACAAAAAAGTGGGCACAAACGTGTAAAGAAGTATTTATGAACATTTTAAAGATTCGCCTTGTTTTCTAAGATCTACTGGAAGGGGAAGGGTTGAAAGATGCTCCCTAAGGAGCAGAAGTGCCTCCTCGCCTCGTAAGAGCCACATGCAAGAACCCCCACAAACCCGATATAGTGATCGGAGTCCTTTTTAGGTATAAAAAGTATGAGTCGTGCAAAAGATGGAGAACACAGGTAGTGAAATACAGGAGAAATAAGCGGTTAATTGTGTAGATGTTTCACAATATGAAATTGGGTTAGTTACTAAGATAGTATCTACTGATTCTCATTGTAAGGGGAGTGATGTTGATTTTAATTTAAAGGATGGTGTCAAACACGATTCCTAGTTGCAAATTGCATAGGCTTGAATCGTGTCCTTCCACACTTCACACGCACTCCTATATATACAAGAGCAAAAGCGCGCGCGGAGCGACAAACTATATGCACTATAACACGAAACGCTGCGGCGCTTCTCAAAGACAACGATAGCTCTGCTCAGTCCGTGGTTATCAACAACGCATGAAAATGAATATAAAGTTGTACTTACCCGAGGAATTCTTCTATTCTGTCAAACCAGCGTTTGAAGCCTTACCGCCAGGGGATGGACAGTCAACCCCACTTACCAGCGACAATGAAACTTCCTATCTTTTTCCTTTTTGTTTGCAATCGAATGCGGGGACGCAAAATATTGATCTAACATACTTGAGAAAAGACGAGGGGGTTATTTTCCGTCACGTTTGATTTGGACCCCCTTTTTTGTTGAAAGGAGAAGTGATTCACTCGCGGACTATCGTTTATTAACAAATCACTAGAAAACAAATGACATGCATGACAAGAGGAAAAAGAGGTAACTTAATTTACGGGGGGTCAGCATAACGGTTGGTACTTAGATATACGCGCGAACACAAATAGACATAATTATATACACGAGACAACAACATTTGTCACAGCGTCTATGTGAAAACGCTTCAAGATTGTCTCCAAATTACCGGAGTTTAAACAATAGATTTTTACGAACAACACAGCTATAAATTCATCACGACTCGATTAAAAGGAAAAAATGGGGGTCGCGTGAAAGTAAACAAAAATATGAACCAGTTCTAATACACGGTCAAAGGGAAAATATATGATATCATTTTAACTACTGTATAATTAAACTGTCGAGCTAAAGGGAAATAAAGGTAATTAAAATCGAGTAACAACGATACAAGTCTAGCACAATTACCGAAAATATTTCACTTTGTGTTCAGATTGACAGTCTCACAAATTGAGTTAAATGAAAAACATTTCCAGATTGTCTCCGAAAATCGGCATTTCAAACGCTAAGATTTTTGTTCTCTTATCGCAGAACACGACACAAGGGAGTAAGAACTTACATCCTTATTTCACAATTTTTTCGGAACAACTGCCTTACAAGCAACAAAATTTTCTTACTGTAAAAATCAAGGCTCCTCCCATGGGCATTTCTTTCCATGCCCACGGGCTCTCCTTGGTCAGTATTTTTTGGAGGGGCTGAGTTTTCCCTGTCCTCGACAAATTAACTTTCCTCTCTCTGCCCTGTGACGCCTCAGACCAATATTAAGGAGACACTTCCCATTTGCTACCTTTATTTTCATTCCCACTAATAACTTCAAACTTAGTAACTTTTTCAGATCCAAAGATTTAATCCCTAAAGAGTTGCACTCCTCGATAGTCTACTTGTATAAGTGTGCTGGCTGTAATGCACGCTATGTAGGCCAGACAGGCTTACAACTTTGCATCAGGATTGCCAAACAGAAGAATTTTTCTTTCCCCACCAATCTTCCTCTGTCCTCGCCTGAATTTTCATCTATACGTAGCCATAGCCGTGAAAAAGACCACCCCATCACTACTAATGACTTCTCGATTCTTGTCTCTGTCACTGACTCTCGCGACAGGAAAATCTTCGAGAGCCTCTCCATTCATAAATTGGAACCTGA
>JABUQX010033196.1:32500-37626 GCA_015478945.1 Trachelipus rathkii
TTGAAACTTAAAATTTTTCTGGTTTCAGGACTGAAATTTAAATTGACCGAAAGAACTTTAAACTTTCAGATATTATAGAAACATAATAATAATAGCTAGTTAATGGCTTGTGGTTTCAAGTTTTTGGGTATTATAATAATTTACCCACTTTGATTGTGTAAAATTAAAAAAAATTAAAACGTAGATGATTTTCATAAAAGAAAATTTTCAATTTAACACAAACTCTGCGAGCATGATGGTTGAAGTTCTTTTTGTAGAAAAATCTTAATTGTTGAATATCGAGAAGACACTTTCAGTTCAAGAGAAGACTTTCAATTCAATAGAAGATTCTTGTAGTTCAAGTGAACACTCGCTCAGTTCAAGAGAAAACTTTTTCAATTCAAAAGAAGACTTGTAGTTCAAAAAAAGTCTCTTTTAGTTCAAGAGAAAACTCTTTTAGTTAAAGAGGAGATTCATTCAGTTCAAAAGAAGACTCATTCAGTTCAAGAGAAGACTTTTGTAGTTTAAAGAGAAGTCAGTTAAAAGAAGACTTTCAGTTCAAGAGAAAAGGCTTTCAGTTCAAGAGATGAGTCTTTCTGTTCAATATAAGACTTTCAGTTTAAGAGAAAACTTTCAGTTCAAGAGAAGACTCTTTCAGTTTAAGAGAAGACTCTCAGTTCAAGAGAAGACTTTCAGTTCAAGACTCATTCAGTTCAAGAGAAGACTCTTGTAGTTTCAGAGAACTCAGTTAAAGAGAAGATCCAGTTCAAGAGAAGATTTTCAGTTCTAGAGCAAAGGCTTCCAATTCAAGAGATCTCTCTCAGTTCAAGAGAAGACTCATTCAGTTCAAGAGAACACTCAGTTCAATAGAAGCCTCTGGTAGTTTTCAAGATAAGACATTCAGTCCAAGAGAAGAAATTTTAGTTCAATAGGAGACTTTCAGTTCCAGAGAAAGCTTTTTCAGTTCAAAAGGAGACTGCTTCAGTTCAAGAAAAGAATTTTCAGTTCAAGAGAAGTCAATTCAGTTCAAGAGTAGACTTTCAGTTGAATAGGAGACTCTTTCAGCTCAAGAGAAGACTATTTCTGTTCAAGAGAAGACTTTTTCAGTTCAATAGAAGACATTTTTGCTCAAGAGAAGACTTTTTCCGATCGAGAAGACTCGTTTAAGAGAAGAGTCTTTCAGTTAAAGAGGAGACTCTTTCAATTTAAGAAGAGACTCAGTTCAAGAGTAGATTTTTTAAGTTCAAGAGAAGACTTTTGATTCAAGAAAAGACTTTCAGTTCAAGAGAAAACTTTTTTATTTAAGAGAAGAGTTTTCAATTCAAGAGAAGACTCTTCAAGTTCAGTAGAAAACTTTTCAGTTCAAAAGAAAACTTTTGGTTCAAGAAAAGTCTTCAGTTGAAGAGAAGACTTTCAGTTCAAGAAAAGCCTCTTTCAGTTCAAGAGAAGACTTTTTGTTCAAGAGAAGTCTTTCAGTTCAAGAAAACACTTTCAGTTCAATAGAAGACTCAGTTGAAGAGGAGACTTTTAGTTCAAGAGAAGAGTTTTTCAGTTCAAGAAAAGACTTCAGTTCAAAAGGAGACTTTAAGCCCTAGAGACCTTTTGTTCAAGAGAAGGGTCTTTCAGTTCAAGAGAAGACTTTTCAGTTGAAGAGAAGAGTTTCAAGAAAAAACGTTCATGAGAAGACTTTTTGTTCAAGGGAAGAGTCTTTCAGTTCAAGAGAAAACTTTTGTTTAAGACATGACTTTTTTCAGTTCAAGAGATTTTAGTTCAAGAGAAGACTCTTTCAGTTCGAGTGAATACTCTTTCAGCTCTGAAAGAGGAAAATATTATTTATTTATTTTTTTTATTTTCAACTTTTTATAAAATTGCAACAAATTTATAATTAAATTCTTAGTTTTTTTTAAAAATGTACTTACAGTAATATATATATATATAGTTATATATATGATATATAGTATATATATTGTTGTTATTATATGTTATATATATATATATATATGTTAGTTGTTGTTGTTGCTATATATATATAGCAGCAGAGTAAATATATATATATATAGAGTATATATATATATATATATATATATATATATATATATAGTGGGAGTTATCGCGATAATTTATCGCGATAACGGTTTCTGGTTATCTGTATCCGAAAAAATCTTTTACCGATAATCGATATCATGATAATTTTTGTTCCAAACTACCGATAACTATATACGATAATTTATCGCGATAACGGTTTTGGTTATCTGCCATCCGATAAAATCTTTATCAATAAATAGTATCGCGATACTTTTTGTTATATATATATATATATATATATATATATATATATATAGTGTATATATATATATATATATATATATATATATATATATATATATATATATATAAGCTATAACAATATAGAAAATCTATATATCGATAATCGTCACCTGGCAACTTTTACCAGGCCAGTGGTGTCATAATGAGTAAACATTTTAATTAAAAACTTTAAAAGTGATAATCCATCGTTGTCGGTGATTTTTTTATTTACGCTTATTAGTAGTGAATGTAGTCCCTAAGCTTTTTCAATTATCAGGTCATGGCACCGTCGCCGTTGCACTTGATCAAATCCAAGGGGAGAAAGAGTGTATCCGGGCTGCCTGATCCCCACCCTCATTGTGGCCAAAAAAAAAAAAGCTGATTGACTTGAGGACCAATGCCAATCTCCAGTCTGCGACCTTCTGGTCAATACCCTCCTTGACTCCATAGACAAGGGGTCTCTCCAGCACCTTGAAGATGAGGACACCTTCTGGCCACTGCCTTCCACCCCAAGTTTCCGCCTGATGTGGATGAGGTCTTTTGGAAGAAACAATGGCCAAAAAGTCAGGAGGTCAAGGCCTGATGGAGTAAGAAGGTAGAAGTTATTGCAGCAAACGTGTAGAACCTGAGAACGCCAACAGCACCCAGCAGCAGCGAGGAGAGGACATGGAAGAAAGGACTACTACTCAAGCATTTGTGATGCTGATGATTACACTGAACCAACTCCGGCGTCAACTTCATCAAAGATCACCAAGAGTAAGCTGCCTCTATTGTAAATGCGGGCTGCAAGCGAAATCGACAGACAGCCTGTCAGACCTAGCTTTTGACAATGAGAAGGTGCCTATTGATCTCTTTATAAGGTACTGCAAGCCGTCTAGCGCTGCGGGGGAGCGATTGTTCTCCCTTGGCAAAGATTTCTACAGAGCCAAGAGGAATTTTCTGTCAGTTGAAAACTTTAATATGCTCAACATTTTGCTCATGTTTATGAAAGGGAACATACAAATGCTAAGGATAGAACCTAGTATTTATATTTTTAGTATTACAGTCTGTAATTAACTAATTTCTTGATTTCATCAAATCCTTTATTAACTTTATCTTTGTTTTTTACTATAAAATCATAAGATCATCAGAGCGTAAATTAGAAAATAAAATTTTATTATAAAGTAACACTGTGGAGAGCCAAAGGGAAACAACTGATAATAAAGATATCCAAAGCTTCATAAGTTGAGAGAAGGCAGCAACATTTCATTTTTCCAGCATGTATCTGGTAAAAACCTAAAATTTTATATTATAATCCATAGAATAGGAAAGAAGATGTAATAAATTTATTTTTTACATTTTCTTAAAAAAGTCGTGTTTTTTTAAACATTTTATTGATAATAAAATGAAATACATAAAAATTTGGATTTATCGATTATTATCGCCTTATCGGCGATATTTTATCACGAGTTATCGATGATAAGGTTTTCGTTATCGATTTATCGGTTATCGCGATAACATTTTCGTTATCGTGCCCGCATATTATATATATATATATATATATATATAGTATATATTTATAAAGATATATGTTATATATATATATATATATATATATATATATATATATATATATGTTAAGTTATAGTATATATATATATATATATATAAGAAGTATATATATATATAATGATAAAAATACCCCTTTCTGAGCTATTCACCCTGCTGGGATTGAACCTGGGCCCTAGCAGATGAACGCGCATGTGTTTGACCACTACGCCACGATGAACTAAAAAAAGAAAGCGAGAATTCTTCCTGTGGTGAATATAAGCACCCCACCAAGACAGGATATCCAGCGCTCTTCCCGTCCACACTCGGGCGCAGGGTCAAACAGGGCACCACACAAGGTGAAAAATACTCAGCAACCGGGTGATCATATTTTATTGATAAATAACTGCATTAAACGCAGTGTCAATAGGTAATGATAAAAATACCCTTTCTGAGCTATTCACCCTGCTGAGATTGAACCTTGGCCCTAGCTGATGAACGCGCATGTGTTTGACCACTACGCCACAATGGACTAAAAGAAAAATGCGAGAATTCTTCCTGTGGTGAATATAAGCACCCACCAAGACAGGATATCCAGCGCTCTTCCCGTCCGCTACTCGATTGTCAAACAGGGCACCACACAAGGTGAAAAATACCAGCAACCGGGGATCATATTTTATTGATAAATAATCACACCGGGTAAGTGTCGGTTGTAATGATAAAAGCACACTTTCTGAGCTAGTTACTGAATCTGAGTTGTCAGATGAATCAGGAACGTGTTTGACCATGCGCCTGAGGTGGACGGGAAGAGTGCGGGATATCCTGTTCCCAGGGTGCTTATATTCACCACACAAAACCAATTGCAGATTTCTTTTTAGTCCATCGTGGCGTAGTGGTCAAACACATACGCGTTCATCTGCTAGCGCCCAGGTTCAATCTCAGGTGAATAGCTCAGAAAGGGGTATTTTTATCATTACCTATTGACTGTGGTTAATGCAGTTATTTCTCTCTCTCTCTCTCTCTCAAAAAAATCTTCATATATATATATATATATATATATATAGTATATATATATATATATATATATATATATATATATATATATATATATATATATATATATATATATATATATTTACAGTTGTCACTACCACTCACGGCAGATCAAGAACGAGGTGTTCCAAGCCGCCGAAGTCAACATCTGAGGTAGATCGCCCGTAGTTGAAGCGGCGCACGAAAAACGCGGTGCTGCTTCAATGATAAATGCGAAAACGGTTAAACACCCAGAAACTGAGTTGAACGAAGCAATAACG
>JABUQX010033197.1:0-2500 GCA_015478945.1 Trachelipus rathkii
ATATATATATATATATATATATATATATAATATATATATATATATAGATATATATATATATATATATATATATATATAATATATATATATATTATTATAGTATATATATATATATATATAATATATATATATATATAATTATCATATATTATATTTTATATATACTTATATATCATATATATATATATATATAATTATATATATTATATATTATATATATATTATATATAATATTATATATATATATTTATATATATATATATATTATATATTTATATATATATATATATATATAATATATATATATATATATATATATATATAATTTATATATATTATATACTATATATATATATTTATATATATATTTATATATATATATATTATATATTATTATAATATATATTATTATATTATATAATAATATATTAATATATATTATATATAATATTTATATATTATTTATATATGTATTATATTATATATATAATTATATACTTATATAACTATTATATATTATAGTATAATATATTTTAATATTATATATATATTATATATATATAGAGGCTATTCAGTAGGATCTTTCACCGAAAATGTATTTTTATTAAAATTTTGTAGTTTCCCATTTTTTTTAACAATAAGCCATTAAAGGACAAGTTGCAGTCGCTTAAATGGTTGTAATACGAAGAGTAAATAAAGGAAATTATTCAAGTTTAAATCTTGTAAACTAACGTAACTCAACATAATTTTAACGTATCATAACCTCACTTAGCGTAATTTATTTGTTATTATATATATTAATTTATTTCACTGCATTGTTTAAAAAAAAAAAAATCGCTATTTACCATGAGCGTTTGCAGATTTTGTTCGATAATATATACATAGAAAAAAAATAACCAATTTTAATCTCTTCCCCCCCCCCCAAAAACAATTTAGATCCACGAATGTCCATTATATATATAATATATATTATATATATAATATATATATATTAGATAATATTAATATATATATATATATATAATATAACTAATATATAATACCGTATACTCTATTATATATTATATATATATCATTAGTTTGTATATAACATTATTTTACTATATATCATTAATTATTTATTATCATATATATATATATATATATATATCATCATATATATAATATAATATTATATATATATATATATATAATATATAAATATCATATCTATATATATACTATATATTATATATATATTACAGTTTGTCAACACCACTCGACGGGCCAGAGCCTATTTCAAGGGAGGGGGTGGTTACACGCCTCAGAATCGAAGAACTAAGAAATTACGCAGATGAACGCAGACGCAGGCTTTGAAATATAGGGGAGATTAAATTCAGCAGAAAACACAGAAGATGAAGAGAATTCCAAAAAAACAGAACAGAGGTGGCAGGAAGAAGGAAGCACGCAGCAAAGCTAGTCTGCGAGTCTACAATATCAACAAAAACTCAGTGCTGCAGCAATACAGCACCGCTTGTGCCTACGGGGGCGCGTAAGCGTGGTATGTACGCGGGTGATAACCCTCGGCAGCCTGCCACTTTATGTACCTATAGAAAAGAGTTTAAAGGAACCAACATCACGCCGCAAAGATAGAGGTCAAGTAAATGGAAAGTACGGAAACAGTTTATAAGCTTTTTGCCCTTTGACTCGACCTTATCCAAAAGGGGTGAACAACCAGAGCCCCCACAGATATGAGAGCAAGTTACTCCAACAAAGGACGGATTTGAGGTCTTGTTATTGTGGAGAACTTGAGAAGAGGAAAAAGTCTCGCAGTCATAACAGAACTCCCAGTTTCTTTGAGGCCGCCTAGGAACATTTGCAATGTGAGGTTTCAAGCATTTTTTTGTTTTATGTAAGGCCAAGGATGTTTATATTTCAACAGGAAGAGACGAGAACACGGTCTAAGAAGATAAGGAAAGTTTGAAGGCTGTCTTAGAGAGGGATTTGTAGAAGTTGGGTTTTTGAAAGAAATGAATTTCACCAAGTTGAGTACGACCCATGCCGGAATTGACTATCCAGCATCAGCGAAATAGATTCGGAACGATTAAGACGAGAGGCAATTCTAGAGTAAAAGAGGGAGCAGAATTGAAATGAGTTGACAGAATGAAGGGTCGAGTATCGGCATATGAGTGGATAGAGTTAGATGTTCAGGTGAGAAGATCATTAATGAAAAGTAAGAATAAAATAGGAGATAAGACAGAACCCTGAGGGAAACCACTATTGACAGAAAAAGAAGAAAGATTCGCCATCAACAAGCCGAATTGAGCGTTGAAAGAAACTAGCATAGTAAAGCAAAGGGAAGGAGGGACACTCAAGAGAGGGGAGCTTGGAGAGGCAGTGATCGTGTGTCATACCGTCAAATGCTTTGGATATGTCAAGCCACCACGCAAGTCTTCGTTTAATTTCTAAGGCGGAACATAAATCAGTAGATTAACATCAGTTAGTATATATACATTATATA
>JABUQX010033197.1:5000-15000 GCA_015478945.1 Trachelipus rathkii
CTGAACTTAATAATTTTTTTGAAAATCTTACAATACTCATTCGGTTGAATAAACTCTAGAACATTCATTAAATTTTCTAAACACTAGAACACTCTCATTAAAATCGTTTAAACTCTAGAACACTCATTTAACTTTCTAAACTCTAAAACAATCTTATTCAGCTTTCTAAACTCTTGATCATTCTCATAATATATCATAATTAATCATTCTCATATATATATATATATATATATTATTAATATATATATTTATTATATTTATATATATATTATATTTTATATTCATTATTATATATATTATTATATAATATATATATATATAATATAATATATATATAATATACGTTAAAAAATCTATATTTATACGATAGCATACTATAGAATTGGCCATGTTGTATATATATTATTATTATATATCTATATATATATATATATATATATAATATATATATCTAAAGTAATCCTTTTTTTAGAATAGAAATAAATAAAAACTTAGTAAAAATACTTTTTAAATATCTATTTTATATATTTATATATATATTATATATATATATTATATCTATATATATTTATTTTATATATCATATTATGGTTCTACAATATTTTTATATGTATATATTATATATATATTATTATATGTATATATATATATATTATATTATATATATCTATCAGTTTTTTTTTACTTTAAAATATTTTTATATTACATAACTGTACGTAAAAATAAAAGGAATACGACATCCGAAGTTTGGTTGTTATTCAATGATGAATCCGGAGCCAGATCCGGGAAGAATTTACCGTTATTGCCCTGATTTTGACCTGAAAATAATGCACATCAATAAAACTTAGACTCCCCTTCCCCTTCCTTCTATACGAGCTCTGAAAATGGGGCGCTAGCTTCGTGCTTTTAAAGGATCACTAACGTTATGTTGAATAGGTCAAAACAAGCGCTTCAAACGCTCGTATACATGGAACAATATACTACTCATAGACCTAGTCGAGTGGCGTTAGTGAAGCTCTTCTAAAATCGTGTTCTGAGAGCCCGTATTGAAGAGGCGTAGGAGAGAATATGATTTTAAAACATTTACACTTAAAGAACCCATGTAATTATTTAGAAATTTTAGGTCAATGTAATTATTTAAATCAATGTGATTATTTAGATCAATGGAATTATTTAGACAAATATGATTATTTAAATCAATATGATTACTTAGGTCAATGTGGTTATTTAGATCAATTTGATTATTTAGAATTTTAGATCAATATGATTATTTAGATCAATATGATTATTTAGGTCAATGTGAGTATTTTGATCAATGTGATTATTTAGATCAATATGATTATTTAGATCAATATGATTACTTAGATCAATATGATTATTTAGATTTTAGATCAATATGATTATTTTGATCAATGGGATTATTTAGATCAATGTAATTATTTAGACAAATGTAATTATTTAGATCAATATGATCATTTAGATCAATGTGATTACTTAGATCAATTTGATTATTTAGATCAAGTGAGTATTTTGAACAATGTTATTATTTGGATCAATAGAATTATTTAGATCACTATGATTACTTAGATCAATGTGATTATTTGGACATAATTGATTAACTTATCCGATTTTCAACAATAATTAATAATTATTAATACTTAATAATTAATAATTAGTTATAGTTAATACCTTTACATATAAATATTGGAATAATAATTTTTAATAATTATCATTCAATATTCAAATGAGTATTTATTTTTAAAAGATATATAAATTAAATCAGAGCAAGAAGATAAAAATAAAAAAGTTCATAAAAGTTAAAGGAGACCTCAAAAATTTGAGACATTTTGTAGTTTTGGTTTAAAAGTTAATTAACTTTTTAAGAAGTTTCCAAATTTGATTTTCTTGAAATGTATCTTGGGGCTAAGGCACTTTCAAAGAGAAAGGGATATATATATATATATATTATATATATATATATATATATATATTATATATATATATATTTTATATTATATATAATATATATATATATATATATATATCATATATAATATATATTTTATATATTTATATTTACATTTATATTATTATTATATTTACATATATAAATTTTTATATATTATATATATATATATATATATATATATATATATATATATTTATTTTATATCTATATATATATATATATATATTAATATATATTATATATATATATATATATATCATATATTTACTTATATATATACTAATATATATATTATATTATATATATTATATATATATATTATATATATATACTATATATATATATATATGGTTATATATTATTATATATATTTATACTATATATATTATATATATATATATATATATATATTATATTATATTATATATATATATAAATGGCGTGTGAGTTGTTTGTGAGTGTTGTGTGGCGTTGAGTGTTGTGTGTGTGTGTGTGTGTGTGTGTGTGTGTGTGTGTGTAAAATATTTTCCACAACTCAAGTATCTCATATATAACTTGGGAAAATTACTTAGTATTCGGAGAAATTGAAGAAGAATTTAATATATACTGTAAACTTTTTTTTTGTTGTTGTTCGGTTGTTCCGAACACTTTTCGCTTAACCACAATAGGAGGCAATGAAAGAGTAAGGCAACAAACCTCGTTTGTTCCTTTTATTTTGAGAGGATTACGAGCAATAAACACAAACCTTTCCACCTCCTTGTTGAAGACCGCAAAATAAGCGATTTCGTGATGTTGTAATTTTCACTGTATTTATTAGTGTATATATATTAATATCATATAATATATGTATATATATATTATTATATTATATATATATATATATATATATATAATATATAATATATATATATTTTATATATCTAATATATAATATATATTATATATATATATATATATATATATAATATTATATTATATATATATAGTATCATATATATATATATAATATATATATATATTATATATTATATATATATTATAAATATATACAGTATATTTATAATATTATATATATATATATATAATATAGTATAATATATATATATAATTATATATTATATATATATATATATATTAATTATATATATATATTATACTATATATATTTATTATATTATTATACATATATATATAATATAATATATATTATATATATAATTATATTAATATATTATATTATAATATATAATATATTATATATTAATATATTATATATTTTAATTTATTTTTAACTTTATTTTATTTTAAACCCAATATTCACCATATTCCGCACAGGTGCAGGGTGGCGTTGGTGATTGATAAGGGTTTAATCCTATCAACACCTTTCATGAAAATGAAATATGATAGAAGGGGTTTTCAGCCCCTTGCTACAGGACGAAGAGAAATCTTCATATGACTCGAACGATGTCTTTGAGATTTGCAGCTTCACACCAAAAGGCTCTTTACACATCGTAGAATTAAAAGTTTCCAAAAAAAAATTTGTTTGTTTAATTTCATTTCAAAATTATTAAAAGAAATTGTGCCGAAATATTGTTTTCTCTCCGTTGCACTTGCACACTATCCCTTAAATAATTAAATTTAAAAATTTTGAAATTTCGAACCATTAAAACATATTTTTTACTAGTTATTTAAACCAAAGCTTGAAACTTAAATACACTCTTCTGAAAACACAATTCTCAAAGCAAATGTTGCTGCCTTCTCTGAATTTTCTCTGTACTTTCCAATAACACACCAAGATCTTTCTCATTCTTCCCCAGTCTTCCCTCTGATGTTTCTCTTTTTCGCTTCCCTTCTGTTTTTACCGCGTGTTTACTCGATGACCGTCGAATAATATATATATATTATATATAATATATATATATTATATATATATATATACGTATATATATCTGAATATATTAAATAAATATGATATAATAAAGGCATATCATTGATATTTTTACAAATATTATATATATATATATTATATATATATATATATTATATATATTATAATATATATATTATATATATCATATCTATTATATATATATATAATAATATATATATATACATATTATCAAGTACATAAAAGAGGTATAGATATTTATAAAATATTATATATATTTATTAACTTTGTACATGAAAAATAATAAGTCTATTTGTTTATCAGTATATAATTTTTATATATATATATACAAAATATATAAATTTCATTTTTTTAAATATATATATATATATATTATTATATATATTATTATATATATATATTATATATATATATATATATACAGTGATCCCTCGCTCTATCGCGGTTCACTTTTTTCGACTTCAGTGCATCGCGGTTTTTTTTCAAATACAGTATCTATATCGCATTTTATTTTTTTTTTATGTATATATATTATATATATTTTTATATTATATAGTATTTAATAGCATAGGAAGTTTTCACTGTATAAGGCTTAAAATATACACATATTTAACATAATTGCATAACATATGTATATGTTGGTTTGAATCTTTCTCTCTCTTCTTTCTCTCTCTCTCTCTCTCTCTCTCTCTCTCTCTTCTCTCTCTCTCTCTACTCTCTCTCTCTCCTCTCATCTCTCTCTCTTGATACCCTCGTAAACTTGTAGGAACATGGACAAATATATATATATTATATATATATATATATATATAATATATAATTATATATATAGTATATATATATATACTTAATATATATATATAGTATATATATAATATATAATAGCGTAGGAAAGTGTTTTACAGTGTTTGTCATTTAATGTAATTTAATATAAATAGTATATATTTTTCTCCCTCGGCTAATTCACGGATTTTCACTATTGGGGTGAGAGTAGAACGCTCCCCGAGTAGGTGAAGGTTCACTTTACATATATATATTATATATTATATAGTATTAATATAATATATATATTTATATATATATATTTATATATATATATATATATATTTTATCATGTATGTATGCTGATATTATATATTATATTTATTTATGTAGGTTAATTATATGTATATTATAATATATATATATAATTATATATAATTATAATTAATATAATATATTTATATTACTATATATATATATATATATATATATATATATATATGCTAAGAGGAAGGATTTTGAATAGCAAATCTGGTCTTCTTTATTACACAAAAATTCAATGAATTCATTGCATACTCTCTCTCTCTCTCTCTCTCTCTCTCTCTCTCTCTCTCTCTTCTCTCTTCCTATCTCCTCTCTCTCTTCTCTTCTCTCTCTCTCTCTTCTCTCTTCTCTCTTCCTCTCTCTCTCTAATAAATATACAATAACTAGAACTATAACTTAAAATCTAATACTCAAATTACTTCCTTAGTTTCCAAATATTATTTATAAATAAATTTTTTTCTCTTTTATATCTTTTATATCACATTGAGGGATAACATTTGCTTCTCTTGTTTAGAAAAAGTTCTTATATTAGTTTTGTTAAGAATCTTCTCTCTCTCTCTCTCTCTCTCTCTCTCTCTCTCTCTCTCTCTCTCTCTCTCTCTCTCTCTCTTCTCTCTCTCTCTCTCTCTCTCTCTCTCTCTAATAAATCATCACATAACTATAACATATAACTTGAAAATTAACTACTCAAATCTTCCTTAGTTCCAAATATTATTTATAAATAAATTTTTTTCTCTTTTATATCTTTTATATCACATTGAGGGATAACATTTGCTTCTCTTGTTTAGAAAAAGTTCTTATATTAGTTTTGTTAAGAATCTTTCAACATTTTCTCGCCATACTAATTGATTGGTCTCTAGGTAGATCTATTATTAGAAGACAAAGAAAACTTGTCCTCTCTGGGGCTCGACCCGGCACTCCTACGTCCGAGAATCCAGACCATCTTTAATATCAGACGCGTGGGCGCTGGTTCGATCCCCAAAGATAAGTTTTCTTTTTCTTCCAATTATTATAGATCTTTATATACCTTGCATCTATTATGTTGCTCTTTCATAGCAATATCAATTAAACTGTTTAGTCCGTAAATTTAATCTGTAAATTTAGTCTGTAGATTTAGTCCGTAAATTTAGTCTGTAAATTTATCGTTTCAACAAGGGTTGATACAACACCGAATCACACATGGAGGTTGTGCACCAACATCGCACCACAACTAGAGCAACAAATCAGTGCACCGCACCAGGAATCTGAAATTGTGTGACGGAACCGCACCGCCCCTGCAACAAATGATCGCATCTCGCGCCAAACTGATTACTGTTGACCATCCTTAATTTTCAATATGTCTTCCATTCTCACACAGTCTCCTCATATTCTTTCTGATTATCTTTCTGCTGCTTCACTCTCGTTTTCACTTTCGCTTTTACAACCAAGTTACTTTCTGAACATTCTAGTGACAGGTCTACTCCTTGGATGATAGTTCGTGTGACATAGTTTTTTTTCTCTCAAATTACAATAATTTAAAAAATAATTTACCTTTTCATCTTCTTTACCAGTAAAGTTTGAAACTCTTTCACTTTTTTTATATTCACTACTTCATTTGCATACACATACATACATACATATATATATATATATATATATATATATATATATATATAATATATATATAATTTTATATATATTATATATATATATATATATATATATATATATAATATTATATATATATTATATATATATATTATTATATATTATTATATATATATATAATGCGTTTATTTGTTGATAATATAATATAATGGTAGTTTTTCTTTGGGTAAAAGGCAATATCAGAAAAGGGCTTCTCAATTTTCGTTTTGCCTCTCTGTCAAGACCCGCGGGACAAGCGTTTTATCTTCCAAATTATCAAGTCATTTTTTCCTTCGACAAGTAAAGGCGACCTCGATATTCGTTTATTCTTTTTCGATTCTGTTATTTTTATTTCTTTCATTTTTTTTCTATTTTATTTTTTAAGATTTCCTTCTGTTTACTTGTTTATAAAGTGATTTCTTGTTTAGTTCAATTATTTTGTTTGGTTAATTCTTACAATATTGTCCCTTTATATTTTTCCTTTACCTTTCTATTTTATTTTAGTTTATCTTCGATGTACCTAATTAGAAAATAAATTGTAAATTTGATTAAAACTTTTAAATAATTTTTTTTCTTTCTGCTGTCTTTTTTACCCTTTCTACACGATTTTAATTTTTATTTTAGTTCCCCTTCTTTTTAACTGTTTTAAGGTATTTTTATAATTGATTTTCACCTTTTACTTGTTGCTTTTTCCGTTTACTCCGGTTTCATTCAAAGAAAGTAACGAGGTTGCGGTATCCGCCCTTTTTACCGTAAAAAAATAAAATATCATTATAATACTTTGAAAGTTGTTTTCTTGTTGATCTACCATCAGGGAGTTTAAAAACAATTCCCATTCCATGAAAAAGAGGAAGGAACAAAAGAGAAAGAACATTTCAGTGTGTTTTTCCGTTAAATAATTTTGTCACTCCTTCAATAAAGTGAACTTTCTAGGAACTATGATCCAATTTGACGCTATAACTGTCTCAAGAAAAAGAATATCTTGGGCAGAAAACAGCAAAGATTCATCCTTATTAGTAACTACGACTTAAGATGAAAGGTGGAAGGCGAAGATTCAAATCTATAGGTCACGAAAGCAAACCAATTTGAGTAGTGAATTCTAGCAAAGATAAAATTAACCTTCTCGCATTTCAGCTCGAAGCTGAGTCGAGCGATTATAAATCGATATGATAGCCTTGTCGAGTCCCGTTTCGTGACACATAAAGTAAAATTTATACAAACAATTTCCTTAAAATTTTAAAACAAATATTTAGATTAACGCAATCCTCACTTCCCGTATCAAAGAAGAGAATAAATTTTTCTCTTGTGTTTGTTTTCCTTGTTTCCCTTGAGCAACTCTGCCGAGAAGCGCCGATACAATTAAATGATATTATTTTATCCTTTGATTGCATTTTCTATATATTATTCATATCTTTTAAATTGCTATTTTATTATTCTTAATAATTTATTTGTATATTAATAAAGGTAAAGTTTCGCAAATATTTCATATTTACTTTCCCTTTTTCTTTTTCTGTCTGTTTTTATAACTTTCTTTTTCTGTTTCTTATTTTAGTTTTCCTTTTATATATTTGTTTTGATAACAGTTTAAATTATTTTTCACAATTTTTTAAAATAATTCATTCTACGTCTTCCATTTTATTTTATCTGTTTGCTTAAATATTTATATAGTTTAGCAATTTGTCATTGTTCTTATAGCATTTTTTTCCCCAAATCTTTATATAAAATATTAATGACTTTTGTTAAGTAGATATTTAATCTGTTAAATTTGCCTGGACAGTTTCTTTAAACTCTTAACATAAACCATGAATAAAACATTAAGATATACTTTATTAGCTTCGGTTTACTTACTCCTCTTTGTAAATAAATCTGAAATCACTAGTATCAATAGTTTCCATTTCTAAGGTCTTTCAATTTTCACTTCCTGCTTATTCTCAATCCTCGCTTTTATATTCCAACCTTTTATCTCGCAATCGATTACCCAAATCGGCGGCTTTTTGAATACGCATCCGAAACTCATCGCAAAGTTAAGAGGAACAATTACGCCCAAACGAAATCATGGGAAAAGAATTTTCTGTGCATTAAGGATCTTGACAAAGAATTTGCCATATGGCTTATTATGAAATGGGCTCAAAACCGTATTCAAGAAAGTACAAAATGTTATAAAGTAGAAAAGTCGGAATATATATATATATATATTAACGTATATTATATATAATTATCTATTTATATTATATATATATATATATATAATATATTATTATAATATATATATATATATATATTAATATTATATATATTAAATATATATATATATAGAGAGAGAGAGAGGAGAGAGAGAGATGTAGAGAAGGACGGAGAATTTAGAGCAGCACATCTCCGGTCTTTTTTATGCACCTATCTAATTTTCTATAATACTCAAAAATTCAATGCTTCATTAACATCACTACTCTCTCTCTCATCTCTCTTCTCTCTTCTCTCTCTCTCTTCTCTCTCTCCTCTTCTTTCCTCTCTCTCTCTCTCTCCTCTCTCTACTCTCTCGTTCTCTCTCTCTCTCCTCTCTCTCCCTTTCCCCTCCTCTCCTTCCCCTTTATCCTTTCTTCACTTCCTTTTCTCCTTCTCTTCTCTTCTTTCTCTATCTCTTTCTTCTTTTCTCTCTCTTCTTATCTCTTCTTTACTCTTCTCATTCTCTTCTCTTCTCTTCTCTTCTCTTCTCTTCTCTTCTCTTCTCTTCTCTTCTCTCTCTCACTCACTTTCTCTCTCTATAACATTTAACTTGAAAAAATACCACTCAAACCGTCCTTAGTTCCAAATGTTCATTTTTTTCCTCTTTTATAATTTTTATATCACATTAAAGGATAGCGTTTGTTTCCCTTTCTAAACAAAATCTAGTATTAGTTTTGTTAAGAATCTTCCAGAACATTTCCTCGCTATACAAATTGCTTCGTCTGAAAGTTATATGAAGATCTATAATTAGAAGACAAAGAAAACTATTCTTCCTTATGCTCGAACCAGCACTCCTGCGTTCCAGAATAGAGGACAGCGTCTTGTTAGAGGGAACAGCTTCGAATCCCCGCAACAGGTTCGAATCCCCGAGATAGTTTTCCTTTTCTTTCAATTATAGATCATTATATACCTTACACCTATTATATTGCTCTTTCATAACAATACCAATTAAAGTCTTTGGTCTGTATAGAATCTTTATTTGAAAATGGAGTGAGTCTAAAGATTATCGTTTAAAACAGGTTGCCCCAGCACCGTATCACACCTGGAGGCTGAGCACCAACATCGCACCGCACAAAGAATAAAAAATCAGTGCACCGCACCAGGAAGCTGAAATTGTGTGGCACACCAAACCGCCCTTCAACAAAATGAGCAGATCTCTCACAAAACCTGTACGTTGACCTTCCCTA
>JABUQX010033197.1:20000-25000 GCA_015478945.1 Trachelipus rathkii
AATATTATATATATATATATATTATATAATATATATATATATACTATATATATATAGCTATATAATTATGATATATATATATGTAATAATATCGTTATGTCTATATGTATATAATACTATATATAATATATAATATATTATACTATATATATATATATATATATATATATATGATATATATTATATATATCATATATATATATAATATATTATATTATAATATATATATATATATATAATATTATATATATATAGTTATAATGCGTTACTTGTTGATAATATAATATAATGGTGGTTTTTCCTTAGGTAAAAGGCAATATCAGAAAAGGACTTCTCAATTTTCGTTTTGCCTCTCTGTCAGAGTACCCGCAGGGACAAACAGCGTATCTTTATCTTCCCAATTAATCAAGTCAATTTTATTTTCTTCGACAAGTAAAAACGACCTCGATATTCGTTATTCTTTTTCGATTTTTTAGTTTTATTTCTTTCATTTTTTTTTTTATTATTATTAGATTCCCTTCTGTATACTTGTTTTTAAATTGATTTCTTGTTTAGTCTTTTTATTTTGTTTGTTTCATTCTTAGAATATTATCTCATTATTTTTTTTCTTGCCTTTCTTTTTTTTTTTTTTTAGTTTATCTTCTATGTACTTTATTTGTAAAATAAATTGTAAATTTTAATTAAAATTTTTTATTAGGATTTTTTTTTTATCTTTCTTGTCTTTTTTCCCTTTCTACACGATTTAAATTTTTATTTTAGTACCCCTTCTTTATAACTGTTTTAATGTATATTTTTTCAATTTGCAGCATGTTACGTTTGCTTCGGTTCCACGCAAAGAAAGTATTGCGGTAGTAGTATCCGACCTCTAATTCTATTAGAAAGAAAATATCATTATACGACCTTAAAAGTTGTGTTCTTATTGATCGACCATCAGAAAGTTTAAAACCAATACCCATTCCATCAATAAGAGGAAGGGACAAAAGAGAAAGAACATTTTGTTCAGCTTTGAGTACTCAGCAATTATGGGATGAGAAAACCGGGTGCTTTAAAAACTACGCTTGAAGCGTCTTTCTTTGCGGACCGTGGGATTGCGCTAGTGGTATAGAGCATCCGGTTATTTTTAACACTGCGACGCGGTGTCCAATGTTCGAATCCCGCTGATGGAGAGTAAAATCTCCTGTGACTCATTCATACTACATCCCATAAATTATTTTGTCACTCCTTCAATAAAGGGAACTTTCTAGGAAATATGATCCAATTACACGCTTTAACTGTCTTAAGAAAGAAAATATCTCCGGAAGAAAACAACAAAGAATCATACCTATAGGTAACGACTAATCAAGATGAAAGGCTGAAGCAAATTGATCTGATTGCAGTGTTGAGTGATTATAAATCGATCTGAGAGGAAAGTCGAGCCATTATAAATCGATCTCAGAGCCGTGTCGAGTCCAATTTCGTGAGATATGGAGAAAAAATTTTAAAAACAAAATTTCCTTAAAATTTCAAATCAAACTTCTCATATCAAAGAAGAAAAGCAATTTTTTTTTATATAGTCAATGTTTTGAGAAAAAGTTTGTTTTCCTTAAGTTTGTTTTCATCTTTTTCCTTTTTTTCCTTGAGCAACTCTGCCTCGAAGCTCCGATACAATTAAACGATTTTTTATCCCTCCTTTGATTGCCTTTTTTAAATATATTTTATTCATATCTTTTTACATTGTTATTTTATTTTATTTTTATTAATTTATTTTTACATTAATAAAAATAAAGTTTCGTAAATATTCCATATTTACTTTCCCTTTTTCCTTTTCCGTATGTTTTTATCACTTTCTTTTTCTTTGTTTTCCTATTTTAGTTTTCCTTTTATATATTTGTTTTGATAACAATTTAAATTGTTTTTTTTACGATTTTTTTATTAATTCATTTTTGTGTCTTCCTTTTTTCAAGTATTATGTTTTTTTTCTGCTTGCTTAAATATTTGGATAGTTTAGTAATTTCTTATTGTTCTTATAGTATTTTTTCCTCACATATCTTTATATAAAATATTAACGACTTTTGCTAAGTAGATGTTTAACTTGTTGAAATTTCCTGGAAAGTTCCTTTAATTTCTTAACTTAAACCATGAAAAAATCATTAAGATACATTTTATCAGCTTTGGCTAACTTACTCCTCTTTGTAAATAAATCTGAAAACCCATTAACATTGTCTTGCTATTCTCCTGTCTTCCCAATTTTCAGCCTTCCTATTCTCCAATCCTCCCTTTCATATTCCAACCTTTATCACCGCAATCGATTACCCGAATCGGCGGCTTTTCTCGAGTACGCATCCGAAGCTCATCGCAAAGTTAAGAGGAACAATTACGCCAAAACGAAATCATGGGAAAAGAATTTTCTGTGCATTAAGGATCTTGACAAAGAATTTGCTATATGATCTGGGAAAACAAGTTAGGTAAAGCCAAGGATGTTCTCTCATTCTGGGATATTTTCCTCAGATTTTTTTTTCAACAATACATTAGATTCCGAACCAACGATTTGATCAATTTTAATTTTTACTTTATTTCTCTTCTTCATCCTATATACAATATTATATATATATATATATAATATATATTATATATAATATATATATATATAATATATATATATATATATATATATATTTATATATATATATAAAAGTGGCCAACACACGATTAGACTTGGAGAAGCCTAGAAGGATGGTTTCCTAAAATGGTTCCAGATCGACGACTCCCCTGTCACCTCTTGGGAGATGATGGCCTCTGGTGGTAGGGGTGGTACTGTCAAGGAATTGTCGGCCTGTTCTAAATCACGGTCTTCTTTCTTCAAAAATTTCTCCAACCTTTGATGATTAAAATCTTATTTCCACTTTGCTAAAACATCATCTTTAATCACTCTAAACCTCATCTCCTTATCTTCTTAACCGAAATTCGAGTGTTTTGGCCTTTCTGACAGCAAACCCTACTTTGTGACTCTAACTGGTGTCTGCCCTCAAATTTCAGCCAAAGGCGGTTGTTGTGCCTACTTGGGGGATGAGCCCAAATTGTAGACAGGGAAAATGGTCGATAGGTCAAATGATCGAAACGACATAAAAAAAAATTCCTGTACCGCCAGCCGCAGGAGTTAGGTTAGGTTAGTTATGCGTTAGGTAGCGTTTATGGTTAAGCGTACTAGGTTAAGGTTAGCTATATGTTGCGATGTAAAGGATTTATCTAGGTTAGGGTAAGGTTTAGGTTGTTAGTAGGTTAGGTTAAGAGTTATGTATAGATATTGCTCACATTTCTAAATTTGAGGTTAGGTTTAGGTTAGGTTTAGGTTAGGTTAAGGCTAGGTTAGGTTAGGTTAGGTTAAGGTAGGTAGGTTAGGTTAGGTTAGGGTATAGGTTAGGCTCTAGGTAGGTTAGGCTTAAGTTTTGTTAGGATTCTGTTAGAGAACTCTAAATAAGCAGATTTTTTTTTTTACAAATGTCGACTATTTGACTAGCTCCCCTGCGTGTTCAATATGTGTGTTGTTCTCGTGTCTCTGATTTGAAGGCTTCAGAGTGTTCAACCTTATTGTTCAAGTTATCTTGTCAATCTACTATTAAATTCGATCATCTCTTCTTTATATTTCTCCCAAGCTTCTCTACCTCCTTCCAACTCATTTATGCCTATTATTGTAATTTCTTCTAAATATGTTCTCTCTCTCTCTCTCTCTCTCTCTCTCTCTCTCTCTCTCTCTCTCTCTCTCTCTCTCTCTTCTCCTCTCCTCTCCTTTCCTTCTCTCTCCCTTCTCTCCCCCTCTTCATCTCTAATCTTTCTATCTATCTCTTTATTCTCACTCCTGTTTCTTCTCTATTCTCTCTCTCTCTACTCTCTGAGGTTAACACTAAGAATGCGTACTATCCTGATGGTATGTCCTTTGCAGTTTTCAAAACTTTGCACTCTGCCTTGGTAAACTATTATGTCTCTGCCTTTCAATTTCGACATTCCCTTGCTAGAAACGTGAGCTCATTCAGACTGTGTTGCCGAAAAAAAAGGGGACAGCTTTAAATCCTCAAACTTTCGTTCTATGGCTTTAACTTCTGTTCTTTTGAAAGCTTTTTGAATATTTCCTAATAGGAAGATTTGGAAACATCCTAATCATTCTAATAATTTTTTCTGATAAAAAGTATAGCTTTAGTAAAAAGCTTCCTACTGGTGATCTTTCTGATTCATGATCCTCTTCCCTTCGGCATTTCGGTGATTCTTTCGCTGTTGCGTTGGACAATATCGCAAGCTTTCGATATAGTCTGGCTTAAAGCTTTGATTTTTAAACTTTCCACATTCGGTATCTATCCTAATCTCTGTAATCTTTTGTCTTATTTCCTTATCTGTCGTTCTTTAGCAGCTGTTCTAAACTATTTATTTAAATAATACTAAAAATAATAATAATAGAAAAACTAAAATTATTTCAGCCTTCATTAATCTTTGACTTCCCTTAATTCTTAGTCTTCTGAGAAATCGTTTCCTTTTCATCCATGATCATCGAAGATTCTGCATTAACACATACTGATTATTATCAGAAGTTTCGGTAATAGTAGCTCAGAGGGTTTTCACCCCAGATTTTTATAAAAATCACAGGATATACTCTTAAAAATAATAACGAAAAATAAAAAAAAAACAAACGTGGCGGTCTCTTTAGGAAAAAAAAGTTACAGCCTCTCAAAGTTGTTAAAGTTCCCATAGGATTTTCTTATAAAAAAAAAAAAAAAAATTTTTTTTTTTAAAAATCACAGGATATACTCTAAAAAAAATAATAATGAAGCATAAAAAGAACAAAATTATTTAGGTCTTTAGTAAAAAAGTTACAACCTCTCAAAGTTAAAAATTTCCCCATAGGCTTTCTTATAAAAAAAATTTTAGTTTTAGGGCCATCCTAATTCAGGTATGTTAAGATTTGCTAAGTATATATAGATTTTCTCTGTGTATACCTAACAAAACATATCATAACCTGAACTAGAGGGCCT
>JABUQX010033197.1:27500-30000 GCA_015478945.1 Trachelipus rathkii
TAATAATAACATAATAATATATATATATATATATAATAATAATAATATAATAATATATATATATAATATATATATATATATATATATATATATATATAATAATAATATACATAACAATAATAACTAATAATAATATATATATATATATATAATAACCTTTAATAACTTAATAATAATATGTATAACAATATATATAATATATATATGGCATAACAATAATATTCTTAATAATAATATATATATATATATATACAATATTTTTTACTTACATAATTGCTGTGGTTTAATTTTGAAACATTTTTATATTATTTTGGAAGAAAAATCATCCATTGTTAATGAGATAATTCAGTAGCTCACAAAAGTTAAAAACACACACACACACATACATATGTAATAACATATAATAATATATATACTAATAATAGCATATATATATATATATATATATATAATACTTATATATATATATGTATATATATATATATATATATATATAACTCTATAACAACTCCTATTTGCTGCTAATATATATATATGTATATATATATATATACTAGCATAATAATAACAACAATAATAATATATATATCTTGCGATAATAATAATAATATGTATATATATATATATAATATAACAATAGCATAATATATATATATATATAATATATGGTTAATTAAAAAACTAATGAACACAACAAAAACCACTATCGATAAAAACAAAAATCACGCTGAGAAAATCTGAAAGTCCGCCGCTTATATTTCAATTTATTAAATGAACATCTTTCACAAAAACATTTCGCGCATGCGCGTACCGAGTAAATGTATTCCAATATAACGTTGAAGTGAGAGCATAGCTAGCTATGTTATTTGCATTGAAAATATGAATAAAAATAAATTTCCTAATTCTTAAAAATGTCTCAAAGAAATATATGCATCATCAGTTGTCATGCAGTTGCATTCGGGTAAGCAGCGCGTATCTAGCATACCCTCAATGCACTTCCCTGATATATATATATATATATATATATATATATATATATATATATATATATATATATATTTATATATATATAAATAATATAATAATATATATAAACATAACTAATAATATATATATATATATATATCTTCATATATATATATAATAATAATAACTACCCTTAATAATATATATATATATAAAGATCAAGAAAATACTTCGTAGAAAGTTGAAACATGTTTATCATTCGATTAAGGCAGAATCAAACTGTTTTCGTGGCATGAAAACCTAATTTCATAAACATGTCGTTTATGAACTTTTTGCCTTTCAAGAAATATATTATTTCTGTTATTTTGTATATTTAAATTTTAAACAATTAGAATACGATTAATAAATGAGATACTTTCATATACGAATTTTTGAAATGAAAAATTAGCTTAATTTACAAAAATAGTAAAATTCTCACCTCATTAATTCGAAAAAGAAAATCCTGATTTTCTTAAATAGTCGGCAATGCTAAAAGTGCAGCATTTTCTTTGTGTACTGCAAAATAAACCCCATATATATATATATATATATATATATATATATATATATATATATATATATATATATATATATATATATATATATATAGCACCCAATATATATACTATATATGCTATATATATACCATATATATATACCACTATATATATATATATATATATATTAATTGATAGACGAAGCTGAATTTTGCATAACCGCGGTTGCGGTTTTTGCGGTTCTTAAATTTTCAACAACCGCGTTTGCGGTTGAGGTTGCGGTTGCGATTGTGCAATAAAACAAAATTTAACCATTGCTTTGTTTCTACTACTACTACTACTTTACTACTCTACTACTACTACTCTACTACTAATAATAATAATAATAATAATAATAATAATAATAATAATAATAATAATAATAATAATAATAATAATAATAATAATAATAATAATAATAATAATAATAATAATAATAATAATAATATTAATAATAATAATAATAATCATATAAAAACGATGTAATAGCCAAAAGGAATTTAAAATTTAACATATAAGTAGCTTCACAAATGTGTCAAAAGTTCTAAAAAAAGACACAAGAGAAAATACTTCATCTAAACTTCTCAGAAGAAAAATCATATCCACTTCTCAGAAAGGTGTCCATAGAATTGAAAAACTCTAAGAGTGGGGGCTTACGGCTTCATCCTGGAGTTCAAAGGTAAGAGCGTCGGACTTTCTTCTCAGAGTCGCTCGTCGAATTTTTTTTCCTTTGAAAGATAAGAAGAAAACTATTCATGTCGAGATCATTTTTTTCAGGACTTAAGAGCTTTGTTGAAGACTTGTATATTGTTGCAATATTTCGCCTCCGAACTCAAGCGAGGCATCTTCAGGCAAAAATGAAATTAATTTGTGGGAACGGCTATGATGAATATTTTGTTAATAGTTCCACAATATAATAAAACGATGTAATAATAGCCAAAAAAAAAAAAAATTTAACA
>JABUQX010033197.1:35000-37007 GCA_015478945.1 Trachelipus rathkii
GTTTGGTTTCAGTTGATTTATTGATGTTACTGCTTTTAAATTTAGTAAACAATTTCCCTTTACTATGATATTTTAATTTAAAGAATTTATTTTATGTTATGTTAGGATAAAAATTTGTTATTTTTTATGTTTATTCCGGAAAACTTTGTTATGTTTGCCTTCTTCGTGTGGATTATGAATAGTTAGGTAAAGGTTATGATGAATTTGCCATGTTAATGTAAAAACTTCTGTTTTACGTTAGATATATATCGTTGTCAGTATGATAATTAGACACGGGTTAATGATAAATAGTTTGTTAAATATTACTGCATGTTGAATGCAAAATTAATTATGATATGTAGAGATATGGCATGAATAGGTTAGTTTTGTATGCTATGTTAGTCACTTTACTGTTGTTAAGTATGAAACTTTGTTTATGTTAGCTGTTTATTCGCGTGTAAGGTATGTTAAATTTGTCGTTGTGCATTATATTCTTAGTTCAGTTTATAATATGTTAGCTTTATTGATGTGAAGAACTTTTTTTAAGTTAGCATATATTCGTTGATCAGTGTATAAAGAACTTGTTTTTATGTTATGTTTAGATCCAATGAGTACTCGAAAATGTACCTGATAATAGATAATAGATCATGGTTTAAGGTGAGAGGGTGCAGGGGGGGTGCTGAGATGGTGGTTTGGATTTACTGTTTTTTTACTGCATGAGGGGTGTAAAAACACAATTTTTAAAGTTATAAACATAAAAGAATAACAATTTAGTAAAAACAAAAATGATTTAAACAAAAATAAATAAAAGTTTTGTGTTTTGCTATAAAAAATATGACTTGAATCAATAGATCAATAAATCATGGAGGGGTAGGAGGGGTACAGGGGATGCTGTGGTGGGTGGTTTGATTTACTGATTTACTGCTTTAGGGGGTGTAAATAAGACAAAAAATTTAAGTTATAAACATGAAAAGCATAAAAGTTTTGCGTTATGTTGCACAAAATATGACTTGAAGCAATAGATCAATAGATCAATAGATCAATAGATCACGGGTGGGGTGGGGAATGTAGGGTAGGGGGTTAATTTACTGATTTACTGATTTACGTATTTACTGCTTTAGGGTATGTAAAAACGTAAATTTTTTAGTTATAAACATGAAAAGAACAAAACTTTTGTTATGTTATACAAAATATGGCTTGAATCAATAGGACAATAGATCAATAGATCACCGGTGGGATGGAGAGGGCAGTTTGTGTTTTTAGATTTACGGATTTACTGATTTACCGCTCAAGGGTGTGTAAAAATGCAAATTTTTTAAGTTATAAACATGAAAATCATTAAAAATTTTGAGACAAAAACAAAAATGTTTTAAGCAAATAAATTAAAAAAAAATTAAAATTTGAAAATAAATTAAAATTTAAATTAAAATTAAACACAAACAGTAAATGTAAAATGAAACATAAAGTAAATTAGGGCAAAATATACTTTAGTCGACGTTTATAAAAAGAAAACGAGATTTTTAAAAATAAAAATATCAGTCTTCCACTTAGAACGTGCTCTTCCTCCAGTCCTATTTATCCTTCTTCTTGTGCTCTCCAAATTTCATCCTTCTACAGCAATTCAACGTTTTGGCCAGCCCCAACACCCTCTGAGCGTAGCGACACGTAGCTTCAGTGTGCGACGAAGTTACTTTTATATAGAAGGTGTATAACCAGTTTCGTCCTTCTATGATCAATTCCAAGATTTGCTAATGCAATCCCTAAGTGGGTAGCATAGTAACCACAGCTTGTACAGGTCACGCTTATAAGAGGGTGGTATACCAAGTTTCATCCTTTACGTAATATCCAAGAAGCACCTCATCACGTATCGTTCCTTCTGTATCACTACACCTCGTAGCTTCGTTTACTATGATGTTATGCCTAGGCCTCTAAGTATAATTTTATGATTGGTTAGTGAGAGCTACCTGTCTGTCTGCATGTTGTATGGATGTGCGTATGTGTGCGTGTGTGTATGTGTTTGATTGTGTG
>JABUQX010033198.1:0-21835 GCA_015478945.1 Trachelipus rathkii
AACGATATATCATCCCCATTTCGCGAAAGAATAAAGGTAGAATAGAAAGGAATGTTTCCCTCAGTCCCTTTGCACAGTGAAGAGAATTTGGAAAATTATCTTCATACTGACTCGACGATAGACCTGGGAAACGCAGCTCCACCTTCTGCAATGTAGTGTTTTAAATTTCTTATCATAATTTTATATTATTTTTTTTAATTCATCAAATAGCCAAAAGAATGATTTTAAAAAAAATTTGCATCTCCTCCAACCCAGATTACCAAATGCATAATAAAATTATAAATGTTTCTAAAATTATACAATTTTTAAAATCCAAAATCGTAATTTCTTTTTCCTTGAAATTTCTCGCCACCATGAATGCGATCTTTTTCACTCTCTTCTCTAAATTTCCAATAAAATGTTGAGATTCCCCAATCTTCGACCTTTCATCTCTTAGATAAATCCACCTTCTGACTATCCTTCTTCCTTTACCAATTCTCTCTTCTTTTGTTCCTCTGTATTTCGCCTCCCCTACGAGTTTCCACCTGAGTCCACACTCGGTCGACGTCGAATCATATTATATAAATATAATTAAAATAATATTAACAACAAAAAATTATTATATATTTTATTTAATCTAATAACAATAATTAATTATATATATTTAAAGATCTTATAAGATAAAACGTAAACTATTAGATTTTTATTTATAATTTATTTATCATTTAAATAATTTACAGTTTATAGATTTATTTTACTTACATTTTTAGAATTACCCATTAATATTTAATTTAATTAATCTATTTAAAATTAACATTGAATTGATATCTAATTTACTCTCGAATCTCTTCGAACCCAACGATTAAATCCCAACTGAATCAACTATTTAAAATCACTAGCTTCTTTTAATATTTTTATATAACCAAAATAATTTTTATTAATAATTATTGTCCTAAATATCAATAATAATACATATATAATTAAAAATAATTATTAATTAATAATCATAATAAATAATAATATAATATATATATATCATTAATATAATAATATAAATAATATAAAATAATTTATTAATAATATGATGCTCTCGTCTATGGAATGTATACACTTTACATACACTACACATACTCACACATCTAACCATATATATATATATTATTTATTTATTATATTTATAATAAAATATATATATATATATTATACTATATCTATATTATTATATATAATTATTACTTTTTGTAAATAAAACCAATAATTAATTAAATTATATATATAGTATCTATATATATTATATATATAGATTATATATTAATTATATATATAATATATATCATAATATATTTATAAATATATATATTATCTAGTGTTATTTTACCGTACTACATGATAGGATTTTATAGACTCTACTATAATATTATTATTATAATTTATAATAAATATATATAAATTTATTAATATATATTATATCTTTTATATTATATAGTTATAAAGTGTTATATAAATAGTGAATGGGAAATTTTGTATAATTTCAGAAAAGTTCCTTAAGTACATTTACTTTTATCTGGAAGAAACACTCAATCAAAACTTGCACGTCAGATCATCAATTAAATCATAGATACATTTTATATCCTCAGAACGAATCTTCTTTTACTGTTATAATAACGCTTCGTGAAAACATTATTTACGTCATCAGCCTATTTGTCCTGCCATACCTATACAGTTCCATTACTAAACTTTTACAAATTATAAAGAAAACTTTAGCGCGATAATCAATATAGATAAATATATAATATATATATATTATATATATTTATATATATATATTATTTAATAATATACTATATTCTAATATATATTAATATTATATTATATATATTATATTATAATTATATTTATTTATATTCGAATATATATATATCTATATATATAAGTATATAATACATTATAATAAATATTTTTTTGTGAACTTTGGGAGACATGAATCCCTCTCTTACGCCTCTTAATACTTACTAGGAGCCACATCTAACGAAAACTTCGTACTAAGAGATACTTGTTTTCTTTCCAATGGAAGGGCTCTCAAGGGCCTAAACTGTATTTATTATCAACGTTACAGAAAACATTTCCGACTATACGGAGTAAAATGGGAGCAGTATAGAAAATCTGGAATCATTAGATTTTGCCATTGTTTCAAATAAAATAGAGGGTCATCAGCAAAGAATTCTAACAACAACTTAGCCGACATTTATTAAGCCATGCAATAAGATGACCGCCAAGTCCGGCCCATATATTATAATATTATATATATATTATTATTATATTATACATATAAATATATAATATATATTAATATATATATATACAAACTTCCATATAGTCTACCGAATCAACCCTTTGGTGCTTATCTATGGATATGAAATAATTAAATATATTCATATATATATATATATATCATCATATTATATTATATTACATTAACTCTTATAATATATATATAATATTATTTATCTATATTATACTGATATATATTTTATATATATATATATATAACTATATATATCTATTAATATATATACATATATAATACTCATTATATATATATATATATATGATATATCATATATATAATATATATATATTATATTATATATACTATATATATAATTAATATATATATTCATTTACTTATATTATATTATATATAGTAATATATATTTCATAAACTATTAAATATATATATATATTATAATATCATATACATCTATAAATATATATAGTATTAAATTTATAATTATAAATATATAATATTATATATTATACAATATATCTAATATAATATATAATATAAATATTATATATATATATATTAATATAATATATTATATATATTATATATATGATATATATATAACAATACCTCACCTATTACATTATATCAACTTAATAATCCTATCCCAAACTTATATACTACTCGATATCTCTTATCGATTTAATCTATATTATATCTATATCATTAATAATATACTTTATCTTATTTATACTATAGTATATATTTTAAATATTATATTATAATATATATATATATAAATATATATCACTATTCATACATATTATTACTATACCATAATTAGAAATATAGTTATAATGAATTATAAACCGATTAAAATGTAAGAGAATGAATAAAAAAAAGAGATCGTCCATCCTTGAAGCGTCGCTGAACCGAAATCACTTCTCTGACCCCCGATGACGTCAAAAAACGACAGTCGACAGATAAGATGAAGGAAAAGAAGGAGCAAGAGAGAATTAAGTAGAAGAGAAGAAAGAATTAAGAAGAAGAAAAGAGAAGAGTAGAAGAAGAAGAAAATTATAAGAAGAAAAAGAAAAGGGATGCGAGAAATAAAGAAGATAGAATAGAAGTAACATTGAAGCCTTTAATCAGTGGTGCCCAACCTTAGTCACAATAGAAAAATTTAAGAATTTAAACAATTTTCGAACCACCATTAGGACGACCCACTAATAATCATATTCATATATATCATATGTTATTATAATTATATATAGTATTATTATTATACTAATTATATATTATATCATATATATAGTTATATATTATATAATACAAATATATTATATATATATTATATAATATATATTAGTAAATTATATATATAGTATGCTATATTCATTTCACATTCACGAGCCAGAGCCTTTTCCAAAGGAGGGCAAAACCCAAAAACAAAAAGAAATGAAAGAAAAAACAAAGAAAGTAAAGTCACCGCCTGTCTAACGGCATTCCCTCCCAGTGGCGGAGACGCCGAGACTTAAAGAGAGCGAAATTTTGAATACTGCAGAAATATGGCATGAAGGAAATTTAGTTCAAAAACGGGCTGGAAAGTAAGACGCACCACAACGATAAACCTTGAATACCTCCAATATTCACACACTTGCTATGTAGAGTAGGCACCTCTTGTTTGTCTGAGGCTACGCACCGTGTTGAGGAATTGAGACTCGTTGATACATAGAAAAGAGGCACCGAATATATCTCGCCCAGAGAACGGAGGGTTCAAGAAATTAAAGTATGGACAGTTATTTAGTCTTTATCTTAAGCCTCACACACTATACCAAAAGTAGGTTTAACTAGGATCCACCCAAATGTGATTAAGTACTTCCACTACAAAGAAACAATATATCACTGGTAGTAACCTTAGCAGAGAAAAAAATACCAACGCAAATCTAACAGTTTCCCGCTTCATTGGTTATACCCATTTTTAGCACCCACTTGACATGGATGGGTTCCCATAATTACAATTCTGCTAATTATATTCAGATCTAAGAATGTTATGTTTACAGATGAAATTAAGGGATGGGGCTAGATACCTGCTCAGTGGATTTTATTTCTTTTTTTTCTTTTTATTTACAGTATGTCACAGTTTAAGTCATATATTCTTCTCTCTATTTTATCTTTTTTTCTGTTGTTTATTATTTATATTTTTGAATCTTGTATAATATATCTGTAGACGTAGAGTTTGTCTTAGATCTTATTATTATCTCAAATTGTGGTATGTCTCATGATATATTATGTGAGATTTGTAGTATATTGTGCGTCAGCATAAGAGGGACAGAGTTAAAGTCCAGCTGAGAAGACGTTTAAAAGAACAGTAAGCGAACAACTTACAAAGACTGGAGATTAACCAGAACCCACCTGAGCAACTACCACTCAGCCCTTTAAATTAACAAGCCGTCTGACTGAAAGCGATCGCTCACATATTGCCCTAATCCAACTAAATTAAACGATCACGCGTCTCCGCTCAATACTATATCTTGCCTCTACTATCCCTGACACACGACGTTGGGAAACTCGCCCCTTTACGATTATTCCAATGCAATCTTAATAATTTAAATTGAAAAATAAAAAATAATTGAAAGGAAGAATATTTGAGGAGGAGAAAGTTCTAGTTCAAATTAAATTTGAAGTTCTGTGTCAATTTCAAAGAAAGTTCTAATTCCAAATCAATTTCTTGAAAGAATGTAGTCAAATAATTCAAAGAAATAATAAATAAATTAAATAAAACAAATAAATAATAAATAGTAAATAATACATTCATTCATCCAATTACCTGAGCCACCAATTAAAATTTGAATAATCAAACCCCTCCGTAATAGGGACCTGCCGCGTGAGCGATCGGTACATTTTAAAAAAAATATTAATAACTGTAATTGCTAGCAATTAATTAAGTGGCCTATGAGAAATATACTAAGAACATATTTGGAATATTAAAATTTTAAATTAATATAAAGTAAAGCCAAAAGCTCATTAACAATGTAGAAAAAGAAAGCGGAATTTACGGCTGAATTACGTGAATAGTTCTTAACCTAATGTCAAAAATACTAATTTTTTGGGCTTAAATATACTTATCCGTATCTGTCTTTTTTCATATATGATTCTCTATTACACATACAAAACATATCAAACCTGAACTATAAGCAGAGAACTGCTACAACCTAACCTATGTGTGATCGCTGATGCGATTAAAACTCAACCTAACGTATATGGATCCGACATGAATAAATTCAACGACCTAACGACCATGGATAACCTTTGCCCGTTAACAAATTTATCATCTTTTTAATAAGGTCTCACAATACAAAATATCCCGAG
Source organism: Trachelipus rathkii (assembly GCA_015478945.1). Classification (NCBI taxonomy): domain Eukaryota; kingdom Metazoa; phylum Arthropoda; class Malacostraca; order Isopoda; family Trachelipodidae; genus Trachelipus; species Trachelipus rathkii. The sequence continues at coordinate 5,639 of JABUQX010033198.1, forward strand.
ACGTCTCTCTGTCGCACTGTCCAACGCTGCCCAAAAAAGTTGGCATACTTTTGATAATACTTTTTTATTATTCTAAAATTTTCTTTATCCGTCATAGAACTAATTTATTATGCATATAATAATCAATACCATTGAAAAAAAGTTGTTAAAAACTCACTAAATTTATCTGCGCCCATAAACTTAATATATATAATATATATATATAGTTATACTATTATATATAATATAATTATATTATGTATATAATATAGTATCAATATAATAATATATATATATATAATGTATATATATATATGTATATTATAATATATATAAATATATAAATATATTATATATTATATTCTATAATATATAATATAGATTATATTATAGTATATATATATATATTATATAATATATATATATTTATATTATATATATAGATATTAATTATTTATTATTATAATATATACTATATATACTATATATATATATATTATATAGTATAAATATATTATATATATATGAATATATATATAAATGATATATAATATCAATATATATATATTATATATAAATATATATAAATATATAATTATATATATGATATGATATAATATATATATAATATAATTATAATATAATATATTAATTATTATATATATATTATATATATTATTATATATAATATATATATTATATATATTATAAGATATATATATAATATATAGTATATATATACATATATAATATATATTAATATATATATATAATTTTATATATTATATTATATTAATATCTATATATATTATATATATATATTATTATACTATTATAATATATATATTATATATAATATATATAGTATATATATATTTATTATATATATATATATATATACTATATATATAATATATATATTATATATATATATATATATATATATATATTATATATATATATATATTATTAATATATATAATATAATATAATATATAATAATTATATATATGATATATATATATAGTATATATATATATATATATATATATATATTATATAAATATATATTTACATTATATTATAGATATATATCAAATATATTATCTGCCTGCGCTCTGTACTCGAAACCAAATATAAAGGAACCCGGTAAAAAATGGTGGTGTGGTGGAAGATGTGGAGTTCTTGCGTGGAAAGAATAGAGGGGGAGAGGAGAGAATTGAATTTTTGAGGTATGATCTTGTTACGTACAGACGATGGAAGACTATTGTGTGTAGCCGTAGTAACAGAATGTTCTAATGTTACGCAAATTTAAATTGGACAAAAGGTGAAGTATGTGAGGTTTGGGTACGGCAATGGTCCATTGAGGGAAATGCTTGGAACGAGAGCCGATTTTTTGTATCTGAATGAGTTTAAATGATTCGTGTGGAGCCACATTGATTGTGCTGGGGGACCTAAATGGGTTGGATAAGCCGATCATAAAAGAGATGTGATTACAGGTGGTTTTGAGTAGTGTCGGCAGACAAATGAGAACGAGGTGGACTTGCTTTAACTTATGTGAGGAGAGACGTATGTGATGTAAGCTAATATATTTCTTCTGCATAATGAGATATTTATATAGATCACTAGAGGTGTGTAGGTAGAGATGGTTCCGAAATGAAAAGTAGTATGATTGATTTTGTATTTGGTGAAGAAGAATAGTTTGAAATAGTATGCTGTGGACCGTTAAATTCTGGTGATTGGTGTAAATTAGTGAGAATGGATTATTGCGATCATTTCTATGTTGTTCTTATGTAAAATTTAAGTCCAGCTGAGAATACCATATAAATGAGAGAAGCGGAAAAGAGAGAAGTTGGTAGAAATTTATATAGTGAGAGAGTTAAGTGAACAACGGTAATACAGTGATAGAGCTATACTAAGAGGCACTAACAAGTAACACAAGTGAATGTGAACAAGATTTGAAACTGAGGCCAAATCTGCGGAGCCAAAATGAAGAGGAAGCAGATGTTAGCAGTGCAAAACAAAGGAAGTGTGGGGATGTGATAAAATAGGATAGTATAGAATGTTAACAGTGAAGTGGTGAATGAGAGGTTATGCAAGCGGTTAAAAGCTAAAAGAGGATTGATTGAATGTGCGTCGAACATTTAAACGAACTTTTTCAAAAAAAATAAGAGCTTGGAGTATATAGACGGAAAAAAGAAACATGATAAAGGGGTGCATACGTAAAAGAGAAATAAGAACGGGGGAGGTTAAACATGAACAGTTGCGACAGGAGGCTGATCATGCGGATGGGGAGCCTTTCTGGAAGAAGCGGCTAAAGGTTAAGATTAAGTACATAAGACGGAACCTGATTAGAAGTAATGAATAGGGAATGGTGCTTTTGTATAAACTGATGAAATTGATGTGAAGAGAGAGTGTGGAAAGAACGCTTCGAGAATCTGTACAACTATTAACAGTAATGAAGATTAACTGTGAATGTGCTGTGGGTTAGATTGCTGCAAAAGAAGGAATAGGTAGTTTTAGGATGGTCATGTTTTTACAAGGAGGACGGTAATCGTTTTAATGGTAGACGTGAGAAAGTTGAAGTATATGGCTAAATCTGCAATGTATATATGAATTTACTGGTTAAATGATTCAATAACCGGAGATGAGACGGGGAGTTTGATGATTGGAATTGTGCTAATAAAGCGTTTATGAGGGTATAGCAGTTCCGAGAGATTTGAGGAGAGCAGTAATGAAGTAGCCAATTATGAAGGGGAGGAGATAAGGGAACGATAGGCAAGATTATATGGGAATAGTTTATTGAGTGTTGTAGGGAACGATTTATGCTGGTATGTTTAGTTGAAGAAGGTGCCGTCGTGATTGATTAGGACTTGATTAATGAAGATCAAGGTGCGTTTAGGAGCATGGTAGAGGATGGGGATCAAAATCTTTACATTGGGGAGAGACAAATGATCGGCGAATGATGGAGAAGAAATAAATTGTTTTAGTTTTTATGGATTTTGCAACAGCGGTATGATAGGAATTAATAGGTAAAGCTCCATGCACGGGTGTTAAGTCAATATATGGTGTCTGTGGAAGCTTCTGAGATGGAATCCAAAATTATGTATGTCACGATAGTGAAGTCCTGTTGTAGAATAATCCCCGGTCAAAAACAGTTGGATTGATTTTAATAATTAACGATAGCGGAGTGAGGCGAGGAAAGAGTGTCATTTATGTTCCCTTTTGTTATTCGAATAATTTATAGATTTTGATGGGTTATGATAAGAGATTAGAATGCGAGGTGCAGGAAATGGTGTTAGAGATGTTGGAGAATGGAGGTGAGTGAAGGGTGCCCCTACCTAATTATATTGCCGAATGGATTGGTTTGTGTGGTATTTCTGAGAGAGTTAGAAGAGAATTAGGGTAGAGATTAAGAGAGATAAAAGGAGGGGTCCGACTCTAACTGCTTAGTATAAAGTAATTTATGTGCCCTGTTCATGAGACGGGAAAGAGACGAATAGTTATGTCAGCATGAGTGAGCAGCTGGAACGAGTGTTCTTAGAGTATAAATATTTAGGCATGACTAGTCAGAGAGAACAAAGGAACTGATGATTGAGTATATATGATCAATCGTCGGTGGAGTGCAGAATTAAATCGTTGGTGCTGTGGATTGTAAAGGACTAAGTCTGAGTGCGCTGAGGTATGTGGTTACCGTGTTGCTTATCCGTATACGTAATTTAAAATATCGTCTTGGAATGAAGAGTAAGATCTGAAAGTTCCAATGTGGTTGCCACGATTTGGACCAAATGTAGGGGAGTGATTTAAGTGCTGAAAAGAATTGATTACAATATGTAAGGATGTTACGATTTAGATTTTAGAGCACTGTCTTCATTGGATCTCAGATTAGCTAACACATGGAGGGGACTGAGAATGAGAATAAATCTGTACGATGATAAATACCGTTGACTGCATCTCTGTCAAATTCGCTGCACATGTCGCATGAAGGCTGCTAGATATCTCTGTAAGAGCAGATCAAAGAGGCTCTGAGAATTCTTTTTAGGTGAGTTTTCACTTAATTGTTTAGATATTCCAAACAGCTGTATTGAGTGTTAAAAAGGTGTCCAATTTCAGTTTCGACAAATGCCCCGAATTTACAAGTTTACTTTGAAGATTTTAATCCTAATCTGGATAATAATTTCAATATTTAGTGGTTGGGAAAAGCTTTCCAATTTTTGCACTTTTGTCAGATAATACTATATTAAAAGCTGAGAACGTGTTAGAGTTAAGAAAAAAGTAACATTCAGACTCAATACATAGTTAAAGCCACGCCCTCCTTCTTTTAGGTGCTACAGTTTAGGTTTAGTTTTGCATAAACCGTTGTTACATCATCTTTCGTTATTGGCGAGAGAGAGATTACATCTTCTAAATTCAGAGCATTAAATGAAGATTTCTATTAATATTGTAATCTAATCCATTAGTGACATTTCTCGTAATTAATAAATTTTGAAACGATATGTACCTGGAAATATCTCATACAAAAGATCTTCCTTAAATAACTCTGTCGTAAAACAAATGTGAACTTACTTTCTGCTTCGGGATCATCAATACACATGTAACACCATATTCCTTATCATGTGAAAATTAATCGCTGTATTGACGAAAGTTAATACTGGTAAGAAATTAACATTTATTCATCGTAAGGAAGTTGGGGAATGACAATCAAGGGTGGTGACGAAGATGACTCAAAAAGATTTAACTTGTTTTTTCACTATATAACAATACTGGAATCATTTGATTTACGTAGTTGGTGCGTCCATTCAACGGGATATTCCGTCCAACTCATTCTGTGTTTGTGTAATGCCGGAAATTATTACATTTCTTTATACAAGATCAGGAAGAAAATAACCAAAACATTGTTGAAGTTGATTTACTGGATGAGCTTGTTAACCTATCCCACGGTATAAACTTTATACAATGTGAGGAACAACAATTTGCGATCCACAGGAAACTTCGGTAGCATGTCTTCAACTTGAAAAATCACTTCCTATAAAAGAGATGAAATCACCAGGATACAAAGAACAATCTTTTTGAAAATATCAGCACGAGATATTTATACTTATATCACAACAGAAGGTCTAGGAAGCTTGGAACAATACATCAAATGCTCAAAATGTCTGTTAATCCTATAAGAGGCTCAATCTATAAATATTTTTATATACATTATACTATTGTAATTTTTATTTAATGTACCTGTTTTAAAATATTTGAAGATGTATATTAAAATTGTTTTCTTTTATAATTTTATCCAGCTTAAATTGATTTATTCACGATAAATCAAATTTTCACTGATATAAGAACATATTTATATTTTACATATAATAATTATACATATTATATATATATATATAATATATATAATATATATATAGTATATATAAACTATACATCATCAACAGAAGTTCAATCAGATGGAACAATTATAATTGGGTTTGAGCATGGCAACGAATATAAGGCTAACGTAACAAAGTTTTCAACATCAATCACGTAATGGCATACCTAATAAGAAACACCCCCTTATTACAACAAAAACCTAACACAATCTTAAACGTGAACAAATGTTTAACATAAACAAAGTTCCACACCTACTAATTAAAGTAACTAACAAAACATACAAAAGACGTACTTTTTCACGCTTGTCAAGGCATATCTCACATATCAATGTTAATATTTACATTAACAGTAATATTACAGCAAAGTGCAATTATATACCTAAAGGATAAATACAGACATAGTAAAGTTTTATCCTATGTAAAAAAGCTAAACCGCGAATATAACATACTATCACATAAAACCAGATAATAAACATGCTATCATAAAACTAACCATGGATCTAGTGATTTCATCGTATTGTGGAGTAATTTAAGAATACTAACATTAAAACAAATCTCTCCAACAATTACAACGAGTATATGCTAAGTGACTATTTTACCTCATTAATAAAGCTAACATAGCATCAATGAACTAAGAAAATAATATACAACGACAAACTAACACAACTTAACCTAATAAACAGTCACCATTAACAAAGTATCACACTTAACACCAGTAAAGAACTAACATTGCATACAAACTAACCGTCATCACTTTTCAAACATTCTCCCAACATAGTTAACGTTAATCTACACTGACACAGTAATATTTAACAAAATGTATCATAGCTGTCCTCAATATAATACAGACCTAACGAAATATATGCTGCGTAACAAAAGTTTTTACATTATCATGTAATATTTAACAAAAATTATCATAACCCTTACCTTAATATTCAATAATCCCCGACAAAATTAATTGCAAACATACAAAGTTTTATCCAAATCATACATAAATAATAAAGTTCTTTGAATAAAATAACATAGTAAAGTATAATGTAAAGCAATTAAGCAGTAAATCAGTAAATCAAGCCACCCTACCCCGTCCTCACACCCTACCCACCATTGATGATTCTTATTGCTCTATTGATCAAATACTCATATCATATTTAAAGTATCATGGAATAAAACATAAGTAACATAAAATAATGTTCTTATATCTAATTCAGCCGAACATATCTAAGTAACATTGTTTTCACATATAAAGCTAACATAGCTTACGCAGAAACACGAATATAATATACAATGACAAAAACTACACACTTACGCACGAATAAACTACTAACATTAACAAAATTCCATACTAAACAACAGTAAAGTAGCATACAGAACATAACCTATCCACACTTTTTCAGCAATTCTCTAACATTCAATTTAATTACATTAACACTATTGGATTTACGGTGCAATTTCGAGTATACATTCGGAGTAAAACATAGCGCAAATGGTTCTTTATATATCTAACATCGATTTATTTTTTAGCTTATCTCTTTCATATTGTATTCAGCCCATTTCAGAAAATTTCAACATGAAACATGAAAATGATTTATTGCTTTAACCATTTACATTAAAGTGATAGCAATATCTTATCATTTAATTAAACACGGTAAACTGGCACTGCTATCATACAAGTGATTTGACAGCACGTTAGACTTGGGGGACTGATTATAATAATCAGTTGAGTACCTCGTGGTATTCATAATAAGGCTCTACATCAATACTTTAAGACACATTTCGTTAGATCCTGTTTGTATCATTATCCGTGTTTTTTTTCAAATCAATACTTATTCAGCTAAGTCAGATTTTTTTTTTATTAATTATTAAATATAATTAGCCGTTAACAAAAAAAAAATTATTCCACTTAGTCTTCGAGAATGAAATCCCAGATAAGAGAAAGAACACTATAAACAACATAACAATATCTCTGTAGAGAAACCTAAAAATATCAATGGAAAGGCATACATAATAAATAAAGGTTATTGGATGAAAACTTCTCATGACTGAAGATATGATCATCAATGACTTCGTTTAACAACATTGGACCAAGAGAATTGAAGTATCATTCAAAATGGTTGTTAATGAGGTTTGACACTGTAATACAGGACTTAGAATACGATAGATTCGTATGAGGGTTGAATCAATTTCACTTTGACGAAGATCAGTCACCTGACCGGAAATACATGAACATCAGCTAATATTAACGATATTACATAGTATTTCGATCCGTGACAAGGAACTTTACCAATTCAAAGTAACAGTAGCTACCGTTCATGTACTAAGGAAAAGGTAATGACTGTAAAAACGATGCATTTGAGCATTTTGGGGCTTTAGTTTCAAACATCGTTACAATTAGGTAAGACATCATCTATAGAAAGGTGGCTGGTAAGCTGTGCTCTCAAAGCTTGAATGTTCTGTAATAACACAACAAACCTAAACACACCATAGCGTACGAATAAACACTAACATTACATACTTCCGCACTAACAACAGTAAAGTACCTAAACACTTCGTACAAAACAGTAATATTCACACTTTTTCAAATATCTCTACATTAAATGCTAATTTCCTTACATCGTAAACATTAACAAAATGTAGCAAAATCTATCTAATCATCAATATTCCGACAAAGAATATAACGCTCACGTACAAATTTTTACATCAAAATCTCGGAACATTTTTTAACAAAAAAAAAAATTCAATCATAATATAAAATATCATAATCGATCGAATAATTGCAAACATCAAAAAGTTAACCCAAACATAACAAAAATAACAAAATTTTATCCTGACATAGCACATAGAAAATAATTCTTACGTAAAATATGCACAGTAAAGCAATAAGTTACTGTTTAAACAGCAGTAAAATCAATAAAAATCAGCACTAATCAAAGTACCTCTGCAGTTCCCCACCTATCGCGCTTGTGATCTTATTGAGCTATTGATTCAGTTTATATTCAAGTTATCATTTTGGCTCACACATAACATACTAAAATATTCTTTATATATACTGACCTACAATATATGATAACCACAAAGTTAAGCATCATAAAGCTAACATTATCAATGACCACAACTAAGAATACTAATTACAAAGCAGACCGAACATACTAAATATAATAATCAGCCAAGATCCCTGAAAATTCCCTAACTCAAGTAAAGTGTACTTCATCATACAAACTCGATATGTTCCACTTTTTTGAGCATATCAAAAGGTAAAAGCCATATTATCTAAAAAATCCCTTAACAAAGTGACCAATCTATCAAAGGAGACACCATCTTGAACTATGAATTCGAACCACTTTCATCAAATGTCACTCGTTTCGGAGTATACACATCATTGACCACCTACCTAATAAACTATAGACATTAGCAAAATTCTAGGCAAATCTAACATTACTCAACAAAAACTTAACAGTTTTCACAAATAGCAGAACCACACATCCGCAGTTAAACAGTAATATCTTTACAAAAACTCATCATTCCTCTAACAATCAATGTTATTTCCACATTGTCATAGTAAATTTAACATAACGTACCTAACTTACGAATAATACAGTTCACAACAAGAGTAATCTAAGCACCACACATTACTTCTGAAGAAAACAAGGGGATTCGCTTCAATTGAAGGCGAAAATCTGCGACGAGATCACAACGAAGGGGTGTAACAGCGGGGCTCTGGCTCAAGCCCGAAGGCTTACCCCTCCTTCAGAGGGGTAATTCCCGCTTCACCCCTTCGGGGTGATCCTCTCGCAAGATTCAAACCTTTCATTGGGCGTATCCCTGGTTTTCCTTACAGAAGCTAAATGTCTCTTGCTTAGATACTCTTGGTTGGTTGAAACTGTTTATCTAAGTTTAGGTACTTATTAAATATTACTATTACAATGTGAAATTAACACTGATTTTGAGAAATGATGAGTTTTTTGTAAGATATAACTGTGTTAACTGACGATGTGTTAGAAACGTGAACCTAGGTTAAGTTTTTTGTTGATTAATGTGATTGCCCTAGAATTGCGAATTCTTATGTTATTCATAGTCAAATGAGGTATACCGAAACGAGGACAACTTTGATGAATAGTGTCAATTCATAGTTTCAGATGGATTTGATCATATCGGTCGACATGTAAGATTTGTTAGATAATATTAGCTTTTACTGTGTTGTAAGCGAAAATGGAACAATCGAGTATTGTATTGCATGAGTTAGCCACTTTACCCTTGAAAAGTAGGGAATTTATGAAATGAAATTAAAAAATTAAGAAATTAAAAAATGTCTTGCTGACTTTATCATACGTTAGGTAAATGTCGGTCGCATCTGGTAAATTATATTCCTAGTTGTGCATGATATGTAGCTTATTGATGCTAAAACTTGTTGGTTAATCATATATTCGTAGGTCAGTATATAAAGAAACTTAATTTTAATTAGTTTAATGTCCAAAATGATACTTGAAAAATAACTTGAATCAAGCTTCAATATATCACAGCGGCGGATAGTGGGGGACTGCAATAGATGGGTTAGTTTGATTCTACTGATTCTGAGTCTGCTATTAAAATCATTAACTATTACGCTTTACTGTGATATTTTATCAAAGAACTTATTTTATGTATTCAGGAATAAAATTTGTTATTTTTTATGTTTGTAAAACTTGTTATCTTGCAATATTCCGATCGGTATTAAGTATTTTAATATTCCTTGATTTCTTTTTGATTAAATTTACGAAGTTGATGAAAACATTTGTTACTTAGCGTATATCTTTGTCAGATGATGATTAGATAGATTTAGCTAAACTTGTAGTAATTACATGTTAATGTAAATTAGATGAAATGTTACAGTATGCTTGAAAAAATGTGAAAAGGCTCTTTGTACGAAGTGTTAGGTGCTTTACTGTTTTTAGTGCGGAAGTTGATAATTCTTAGTGGTTTATTCGTACGAATGGTGTGTTAAGTTTGGTGTTGTACATTATATTAGAACAACAGTTTTGAAAGCACAGCCTACAGCAATTTTCTCTAGATGAAGCTTTACTAATGTAACGATGTTGAAACTAAGATTTTGTGGCTAAATGAAACGGTTTTACAGTCATTACCTTTCTTAGCTATCATGACACGGAGGCTACTACTTTGAATTTGGTAAAGGTTGCCTTGTCACCGGATCCGAAATACTATGTAAATATCAGTTACATATTAGTATGTTATACAAGTATTTCGTCCAGTACTTGATCATCGTCAAAAGTGGACAATTGATTACCCAACCCTCATACAAATCCTATCTACGTCTAATTCCGAAAATACGTATTTCCCGGACTCCGACCAACCGGTTTTCTGATGCTTTCAAGTCATCATTATTCGAAATGGTTTGTCCACGGTTGTCATTTAAGAGAAACTCTATCAGACGGAAGTCAAGTATTCAATCTATAACCTGCCATGTCATATGATGCCTTCCATGACTTTTTAAGTTCTCTACAGAGATATGGTACTGTTAATAGTGGTCTTTACTCTTCAATTAGATATAGGTTTTAATTTGACATTTATATTTATTTAAATACAGCTATTAAATAATAATAAAAAAAAAATCTACTTAAGCTAATAAGTATTGATTTGAAAAAAAACACGGATAATGATACAACAGGACTAACGAAATGTGTCTTAAAGTATTGATCGTAAGAGCTCTTGATTAGGAATGACCCATCGAGTAGCTCACTGATTTATATATATCAGCTCCAAGTCTATCCAGTGCTGTCAATCACTCCTCTGTATGATACGCAGTTTCCAGATTTAAATTGTTTAATAAATATAATAAGTATTGATCACTTTATGCAAATAGTTAACATAAAATCATTTTTATGTTTCATGTTGAAATTTTCTGAAGGGGGGGTAGTCTAAAAAGAGATAAACTTAACAAATAAAATCGATGGTTAGTACTATAAATGAACTCATTTGCGCTAATATTTATCCGAAAGATACTCGAAATCGACGTAATCAATAGTGTTAATGTAAAAATTAACATGATATGTTAAGAGATATCTTGATAAAGTGTGATAGGTTATCAGTTTTGTATGTTTGTGCTAGTACTTTACTTGTAAAGTATGGAATTTTGTAATGTTAGTAGTTTTATTCGTGCGTAAGTGTGTTAGGCTTTTTCATGAATATTGTAATGTATGCAATATCAAAATCAAACGTGGAATATATTCGCTGAGATTAAGTTATAATAGAACTTATTTGGTACTATGTTACCGAAATGATACTTGATATGTGACTGGTCATTTGACAAATAGAGCAAAGACATCAGTGGGTAGGTGGTGATAGACGGGTCAGTGCTTGAAATTTACTGATTTACTGCTAAATCTGGAAACTTTTACACTTTACTATGGTATTTTTTTCAAAGAGTAGAATTAGTTGTTTGATAAAACTTGTTAAAAGGATAATATTTGTTGGGGATTATGATTTTAGGTAAGGTTCCTTCTGAATCACGTTATATTACATGATAATGTTACTTGTTACAAACGCACACGACTACGATTCTAGCGTTAATATCGGACATTGCCATGATACAATTTTGTAAATGTTCTGTGTCTATTCAAGATAACGTATATGTTAGAGAATGTTGAAAAAATAGAACAGGTACGTTTGTATCAATGTTAGTACTTACTGGTGTTAAGGTGAACTTTTAATGGTGAAAGTTATTAGTGTTAAGTGTCTTAGGTTTGCGTTGTATATTTTTTCTTAGTTCTAGTGATCCTTATTACTTAAATTATTGTGGAAACTTGTTGTACGTTAGATATATATTCAGTTGATCATGCTATAAAGAATTTTTTCATGTTATGTTTAACTTTAAACGTTTAACTCAATACTAGTTGAAATCACTGATCAGCTGTTTAAGCTTTGCTTAATGTACAGCTGTTTATTACGGGTTGTTACTCTGTGTAACGTAGTTATATTTCGCTGTTTGCTTTAACATAGGATAAACTTTACTAGATCGTGTATTAATCTTTAGGTATTATGTCCTTTGCTGATATACGCATGTTAATGTAAATTTACATTGTATATGTTAGAATATGCTTGACAAGGAATTAAAAAGTAAGTTTTTTTTGTAATTTCATGTTACAATAAAATTTTCTAAGTGTGAACCTTTGTAATTTAACAGTTTATTCAGTTTATCAAATCTTGAATGTATGTGTATGTGTATATTATTCTTAAGTTTCCAGTTATTGCATGCTTTACTTTATGATGTGAAAACTTTGGTAAGTAGCCATATTCGTCTGACACGCCTATGAAATTTAGCCAATGTATTGTTCAAACTTCGCTTAGCACCTTCTGTTGTGGATCAAGGTTATATATATCATATATATATATAATATATATATAATATATATATATATTATATAATAATATATAGTATAATATATTAGTATAATATAATATATAACATAGGAAAAAGAAACAATCATAAAAAAAACAATTTTAATATACATCTTACATAATATGTTGAAATTTCAGCACAATAATAAAAATTAAAATTAGTTATAATTACTATAAAAAATAAAATAAAGATGAAGCCTCTTAATAGGATTTAACATACATTGTGAGCATTTGAAGGTATTGTTCCAAGCTTCCTATACTTCTTGTGATATAGTATAAAATCATTCGTGCTGATATTTGCAAGATTGTTCTTTGATCCTGGGATTTCATAATCTTTTCATAAAGGAAGTGAATTTTTCAAGCTGAGAACACGCTAACCGAACGTTTCTGGAATCGCACATATTGTTGTTTCCTCATACATTGAAGTAAAGTAACCGGGATAGGTTAACAATCTACCATAAATTCAACTCCATCAAAATGTTCTTGTTATCTGTCATTCCTGCATCTTTGATTAAAGGATTAATATTTTCCCGGCCACTTACACAATACACCAAATAAGTTGGACGGAATAACCCGCTTGAATAAGGACGCCACCAATAACGTAATATCTAATGTGAATTCAATATGTATAGTATAGTGAAAAAACCAAAGATTAATTCTTATTGATCAATCTTGTCACACCCTTGAGTCACTTCCACCATCGAATTTTTACAGAGCAGAAATGTATTTCAATTTACCCATATTAACTTCGTCAAATTACGCCGACTTAATCTTCACATTATAGGAAATAATGGGTCTTTATCATTTGTATGATGAACGAAGCAACAAGTAACGTTTCACCATTGTTTCTACAGATAAGTTAAGTTAAGAATATCTTTTGGATGAGATATCTTAATTGCTACTTTCGGTTACAAATTTTTATAATTATATTCACAAGAGAAACCATGTTTATAGTTTAAGGTCTGACGTTCACCTAATGAAGAGCTTCATCATAATGCTCTTTAAGAAGAATTCAATCCTCTCTCGCAATAACGAAAGATGATGTAACAAACCGGTTTATGCAAACTAACTAGAACTGTAGCCCTAACAGAAGAGGGCGTGGCTTAATATAACTATTGCCGTATGGTTACTTTTCTTACCCTAACCGTCTCGCTTGTATATAAGTATAGATCTATTTTTAACCACCTCGACTTATATCATGGATGATGGGAGAAGGATGGAATGAATTTCAATTTACTGTTAGTGTAATGTAACAATGTAAATTTTTTTAACGTTATAAAACATGAAAATCTGAAAGTTTAGTTATAACTAAAAATTCTTCGAATCATAAAAATTTATCTTTTAAAAGTTTAAAAAAAAAATAAAATAAACCAAAAGTTTTTAAAACAAAAGTTTAAAAAATAAAGTCAAAAAATAAATAAAAGTTTTTAAAACAAAGAAAAAAAGATAGTGAACGACAACGTTCTATATGGTTTTGGATTACTTTACGTGTTAGTAATTGAAACTTTGTGATGTTAGCTGTTATTCGGTTGAAGGTATGTTAGGTGATGTTATAAGCCCAATTTATAATTTCTTGGTTAGCTATATATGTTAGCTTGTTAAGGCAAAAACTTTTCACGTTGCATATATCGTTGATAATATATAATTAGATATGTGGATAATAACAAGTGTAATACGAACTAAGTAATGATAGTTAGAGATATGTTTGAAAAAGTTGTATATAATTTACGTATTGTATGCAAATGTTAGTTACGTCACAGTGTTAAGTATGGACGTTTGTTAATGTTAGCGATTATTTCAGGCATAAGATGTCTAGGATTGTGAGTGTACCATATATTTCGTAATCAGGTATGATATGTTGCTTTATTGATGTTAAAATCTTTCTGCGTTAGCATATATTCATTGAACAGTAAGAAATTACACAAGTTTATAAATTTTTGTTACATGTACTATGTATAATGTGACAAACCTCAGTTATATGTAGACAAAAGTGTAAGTAGTTTACTTTCTGCGCTCAATGTTAGTTTACTTACTGTTTTAAGTATCGAACTTTGTTAACGTTGACTGTTTACTCCTGTTTAAGATGTGTTTAGGGTTGTGAATGTTCGTTATATAAACGCCAGTCAGATGATGCTATGTTTTGCTTATTGATGTGAAAACTTTGTTACGGTTGCATATATTCATTGATCAGATTGAATTGTAGACAAGGTTATGAATAAATTTTGTTAATATACTATATTGAATGTAAAAATATCATGACATTTAGAAACAAGTGTAATAGTTCGCTGCACTCAATGTCATTTACTTCATTGTTAAGTATGGATCTTTGATATTTGTTTAGCAAAAATTCATTGATTAGTAAGATACTTAGATAAGGTTTACATCAATGTTTAAAAAATATTACTATGTAAATGTATAAATATACCATTTGGTAGGATGGGGGAGGTGTTGGTAAAAAATAAAGCTAAATAGTTTTCAAGAAACGTGAAAAACCAATTTCTTAAGTCTAATATTATACAGGCGAAATTTTAGTAAAAACAAGCCTTTTAAGCAAAAACAAAATAAATGAAGTTGTGTTATGTTATAACACATATAAGGACGAAAAATGTTCATATCATAGCTGGGAGGTTAGTGAGGGGAGGCTGGGAGCCGGGGGTCATAAGATCATAGACTGGGAAAGGTTCCGGATGTTGGGAGGCTGGGTAAGTAGGCCGGGAAGGCTCTCAGTAGGCCCAGAGCTTTTGAGGTCGTTTGATTTATATACAAAAACGTAAATTTTGTTATAAACTTAAAAGATAAAAAAAATGTTAATTTTTAATTTTTAATTTTGTAAAAAAATTTTAAAAATTTTCTAATTTTCCTGTTTTCAAACTTTTCGCCAATTTCAATTCTTTCATAATTTTTTAAAAAAAAACTTTTTTTAATTTTTTTTTAAAAACAATTTTTTAATTTTTTTAATTTTTTTAATTTTCTTTTTTTCACATTTTTTTTCTTCTTATCCGATTACATTCTAAGAAAGATGTATACCAAGTTTCGTTGTTCTACGCCAATATTCCAGTTTTGTGGGGCTGTGACCCCCCTTTGGGATTGAACCGGATATTTAACCCTCAGATTTGCGGTTATAGATATGAAAGTAATATTCAAATATCATCGTTCTAGGTCAATATTTCAAGTTGGGTCCGAGACCCCCTTAGGCTGTTAAGGTATTAAGCCCATTATTATAATTGATCCTTATATGTATGTGTATACCCGAGTTTCGTTGTTTCTACGCCAATATTTCATTTTTGTGGGGCTGGTGACCCCTTTGTCTGTTACGCTATTTTAACCCATATACGATCGGGGTACATTGTTTGAAGGGTATATACCGTATTCTCGTTCTAGATCAATATTCAGGTTGGGGTCCCAGAGACCCCATTAGGTTGTGTACGGTTATTTACCCATATATGATGTGAGTATC
>JABUQX010033199.1:0-44861 GCA_015478945.1 Trachelipus rathkii
CCTAGTCAAACTTCGGAGCTTACCGACTGAAATTCGACATCTAAGAGATTCATACAAGAAGTCATACAAGAACGTTCTTGTAATATTCTGGGTAAAGCTCGGAGTCTCTACAAACATGTGAGACAGACTGATATTCAAAGACTACAATGTAGAAGAACCTATCACCGCAAGAAAGGTGGAAATGCCTCAACCAAAAGACCAGTCATATAAACACTCAAAACAGCTGCTAAAAGAACAAATAAAGAGTTGCCAATAAGGTAGAACCTGATATCTTCCTGGACAATCGCCAATCCAACAGTGCCCATTAGGCTAATCCGTCATCGTGAACCATCACAAGACAAGTAAAGTCCATCTAATAAGTCAACATGCGGTAAAAAGGATAACACGGCCAGCGCATTCTAAAAAACACTACATCTTGGAGTTGATCGCTGCAAGATAATCAGACATACGCGCATGATACGAACGAAAACTAGAACAAAAAGGAACAAAAGAGCCAAACAATGACCACGAGCAAATGGTTAACGGCGAGGAATGTTAATTCCACATACACCGAGGTAAGAGACCCCATCTTATCTTTTATCTTTCTCACTTTAGAAAAACTATATGAGATTCCATTCTTGAGCGAGGTAATAAACAGACTTTACGTCCCCTGGTTCTAATGTTAAATTTGTTATTTTTAGAAATAAGCACAAACAAAACAACGATAAGACCACAGTAAACTTAAACTAATTATATCACATAAATTAATATAATAGGAGTCATTATTATTTTCATTTCATCTTCTTTTGTTATCATAGAGACGATGTGAAGAAGATGAGGGACAGAGTGAATGAGAGGAAAAGCATGAAGATGCAGAGTAATACGATGGAATGTGCTGCGCAATCATGGTAACGTATTAGTACTTCTCAAGAAATCCGCAGGGAAACTTCTAGGGAGAGACAATCTAAAGACACAAAGGATAGAAAGCGTAGCGAGTGTATAGGTAGAATCAAACAGAGGCGACGAGAAAATTTAACACATCACCCCAATCTCTGATTGATTGGACAAATCAGGTGTAAGATGTAATGCTGACAGGAAATGCCACCAGCACAGAGTAACCCGCAAAAACACGAATATTCATAGCCTACAACAAAGAAAGACACTGCGGAGAAATACTAGAAGATACGTATCAAAACGAGTAATACGCAAAACAAACCACCCTGCCACACCACATAGATAAGCGAAAATAGCTATATACACAAGAAAGAAAATAAAGCAACCTGAGAAGATACCTTGTGACACTGAATTTAAATATACAGAGTACGGAAGCTGTTGTTTTCAGTGACATTCAGGACGATGAAAACTTCTAACCAGATTCGCTCTCTAACAAGACACGAGCGAACAGAACAGAATAGACGTGTTTAAAATCTTCTTATGGGGAAATCGAGAACGAACTGCCTCACCAGGGAGTTCTTATCAGACACAAGCAATGTGAAAGAGAAACAAGCCTGGCTTGTATTTTATGAGTGTTCCGACGGAATGGAGCGCTGCTGTCTCCAACATAGCTAGTCAAGGGCAAGGTCGTGTTCCGACATCCACTTTGCATCAAAACAACAGGAAGGCTCAACAGGGGATTGTATAACAACTTTTGGAAAAACATACTTGGTAGACGAACTGAGTTTACATAGCTGTCGACCCCCAATAGCATCTTGAAGATCAGATGTTAAGAGAGGTGTAGTTATCGCTGCAATAATTGTCGGATACAGGCAAGCTAGAGGCCCCTCAACACCGAATATTCAACGAGATTTCCAAACTCGCATGGGCACCGAAAGCCAACAAGAAATCAATATACCTGTCAGTGGGTATCATCCAACCGAATATTAGATGAAGACTTTATCTTCCTGAAGGTAACAGTTGCAACCATAAACCTTCGCGGAATTTGTTTATTCACATCTTAAAGCTCACCGAGAGAAAATCACACACACCAGGCGGACGATTAACGAGCTCCTACAATTGGGTATGCGGAAGTCATTCATGATCGAGGAGCAATGAACATGGGAATCGGACAGAGAGTCGAACAATTTAAATCTAGCCAGGGTCCACAGTCATGCAGACAATACATCGGATGGCCCAAGGCGGCCACTAACTATTGTCGATGAAAATAACTTCTTATCTTACACACCGCGATCAATTTCAAACTGGAGTACAATCCGAGAAAAAGCGAGATATGCCCTTAAAATCTGGTCTGGTACTTCAATTCTCGTTAGAAGGTCGTCACTATACGGCAAAGACTTGGGTTCAAGTATGACCACCACGAAAGCACACTTGGCTCTCCGAAGCAAAAGAACTTTGACACCTTGCGAAGGGATTTTGGACCTACTCGAAAGATTGACAAGATGATCATCATGAGGAAGAAGCTACTGGTAGAAATTGCATCAAACCCTCATTAGTTGTGGGTTAACTATTCCAATGCAGACATTAGTGCATGGCCAGCACTCCGTGACTCGTTTGTGGACTAGGATCCCACGGAGCGGTGGCAAATTTCAAGAGCGATAAGATAAAATCGGGTCTGGAAATGGGCGGAATTCAGAGTCCTAAATGACAACCGAACCGCAGACAGAAATTCCAAGAATTGCAAACCCCGCTAAACACTTTCATGGTTCGAAGACAGACCAGTTGGAAGAAGGCTGGTTAGGAGTACGAGAGATATACTATGATGAATATAAGAGTATAGCCACCAGTAAGGAGGACCATAATTCACTGCTTGAAGCGTTTCCAAGAATTAAAAGAACCCAAGATTATTCTTCATAGAGGAACCCAACCAGTAGTGCCTGAAGATATATTCATATTTAAGGAACGGATTTGGGGATTGGTGAAGTACACTCAAAGTCGTTAATTGCTGACTGATAGACACGATTACGGAGGAGTGAGAATTAATCTACAGACTTTAAATACACTCTCCCTCACTAAGATGCAAGAGACGAAGAAACAACTACTGGTGTTATCACGCCTAGTGTCCATCGCCCGAAAGACATCGTACAAGATCCATGATTTATGTATCAAAAATCACTATGAGCAAACCTTTAGAATAGATTATTCATTTATTTTATCCTTTTTAAAGAATGCAAACGATGCACTGTCACTCTCGTTTCTTATAATAATTGTAGTATAATTATATCATTGGCAAAAAATCATTGTCATATTATTACAACATAATTAACATCATGACATAATGATAAAATATACATAAATCCTCAGAATTCTTTCCTGATCATTTTTCATTATTTGATCAAAAGTTTTTGAATGTTATTTCACAAAAACTTTAAACTGTTATAGCTCGGTTCGACCATAAGTAGCAACAAATATGTAGATAATAACAATTACTGTAGAACAATAATCGCCTATGATTTGAGGACATAAATCATGAGAACAGACTAATGAACACTTTCCGAGTACGGAGAAAAAGACGTACCCCTTCCGCAAGCCCCAAGTCAAAAAATTCGAGTATTATTGAAAAACTTTGAACCCCAGCGAGACTACGGAGTTTGGAAACATGACACTCACAATCGTGCTCAAACTTTCGGGCTATTCAGTACAAAATCCTAGCAAAGCACTGATCATCGTTTGTGGGGTTCCCGTTGAACAAAATATCGGGACAACTAAATTTTCTCACCACCTGATCACTTGACTCAACGGAGAGCGGTCACCGCGAGCCCATACATGAGATCATGATAAGAAACATATGATACTATACTATATCATATCTAACAAATTATATACGTGTTACTCTAACATTATTATATAGTTAATAACAACCATATAATTCATATTTTTAGTAATATATATCCAATAATATATATAAATAGTATCATAGTACAAGTAATTATTAGTAAAGTAGGAATAACATAATAGCCTAACAATATAACTTAACATGTATATACTATACCTATATATATATATATATATAATAATAATATACTATACTATATATAATATATTTATATATAGTAGTATTATTAGTTACCTATATGAGTTAATCAGTATATATCATATATATATATTACTTAGTATACTTAGATAGTGTTAAACCTTGGAAAGTTCCTGCGAATCAGAAACGGAACGGAAGGTCGAGGATCAAAAAACAATTTCGTTCGCAAGGTATCTCTTAGAATTACATAAATAGAATGTTCTAGCTCGAAAATGATCATTTTCTGTCAGGTCAGTTTCAGGGTTGGTCCAGAGTCAATTCAGGTCAGGTCGAAGGTAAAGAGTTACGGATAGGTTCAAGGGAATTAATGAGCTTAGGTTTGGTATTATGGTTTACGGTGAAGGTTAGGTTAGGTTAGGTTAGGTTAGGTTAGGCTTAGGTTAGGTTAGGATATAGGTTAGGTTAAGGTTAATTTCTTACAATGTAAATAAAAAAATTCTAAATGCAATTTGTACACTACTAACACATATGAGTTTCAAACAGTTCACTCCAAAAGAATGAACAAGATTCATCCATGAAACGGAACGCAAACACGTCTCTCCCGTATTATATTCACATTTAATCATTCGATTAACGCGCACTACAAGTAATTCTGTCTCACAAATTGGCAAAATAAATTTAATTTCATTTCATTTACTTTCACATTTCGCGACCTTAAGACAATGTTAATTTTTTATCTTAAACTTTCGTTTCATATCACTAATATTTAATGAAAACAAATTTCTAATAGTAAAAATCGAAAGATTTTGTACACACGTTCTAGACTTTTAACATATATATATACATATATAATAATAGTATATTTATAATATTATATATATACATATATATAATAATACTATAATAGTATAAGTATAATAAACTACTATAACTACTATAATATATATATACTATATAACCACCCTGTCCCTATAATTATACCGTATACTAATATGATACTACTAGTAATATATATGATTATCAATTATACATTTAATAAGCAGAGATTATATAATGTCTATAGCTATACTATAATATATCTAGTTATGAGTAAATATAGTAATATATTAGTATATACTATAATACGTATACATTATATTCATCTATATAAATATACTCATCAGACTACTATATAACAGAACCTATAACATAAGTAATGGATAGATATATAATACTAAATATATATATATACATTGAGGGTGTTTAACCATAGGAACGACATCCTGATTATCAGAGAAGAGCAGAGAGAGAGAGAGCATGAGAGCAGAGAGAAGAGAGAGAAGAGAAGGAGAGAGAGCAGAGAACGAGAGAGAGAGACGAGAGAGAGCAGAGAGAGAGAGAGACGAGAGAGAAGAGAGAGAGAGAGGAGACGACGAGAAGAGAAGAGAAGAGCAGAGAGCAGAGAGAGACGAAGAGAGCGATTACTTACTCAATAAAGAAGACGAGATTTTGTCACTAAGAACAAAAAATTTATAAGGATCGGTGAATACAACTCAGTCTCTTTCATCATGATTCAGGTCATATAGAGAAAAGTTAAGTCTTAAAAGCTTTATGGATTTTTATGAAAATATAAGGTTTAATAATAAGATAAGAGATTTACTGACTTCGTTTTGCTACACAAACCAGTCTTAGCCTTCGCATTCACAACATTGTGAAGAACGGTATACACATGTGGTAGAATGGTCTTTCCAAGCTCCATTTTACATTTAAGCTCACACTCCACAGTCTCACATCATTGTTACTATAATAACTTATACAAATATGAATACAACAATTAATAAAGAAGCTAATATTATTCTTGTGCAGTACCTATTCTTAAAAATCGATAAGTAAAATAATAAAATTTGCGCGAATTATTTAAAGATCGATTTAGGGAGAAGTATGGCCGAGACGCAAACCCAGGTGCCATTCGTTGAATACTGTGGAGCGTAGCGGTAAGTGGTGCCCTCATTTTGGTGTGATACGGTGGCGAGATGGACTAGGGACAGGTGCGTTGCGGTGCGGTGCGCGTGTGTAGCACATTTTGGTGCGGTGCTGATGACGGTTGGTCGAGTCTTTGCCACCCAATCCAGTGTACTGGTCAGCGTTGCAGATCGTTTAAAATATAAGAGTACGTTAGAGCCGAGGTGCGCCGAGCTGCAATGGCCTGCGAGCACTGTGCGCATATGAAACCGATTAAGAGGTGCGGTGCACATATGCTACGAAAAATGAAAAGCCTTTCCTGGTGTGGCTGCCGTCGCGGCCTGAGCGGTGCCACAACAAGATAACTTTTGGTGTGGAGTGCGCGTGCCCAAAAAGAAACTTAATATCTGTGTGTCAGGTGGATGCGGTTAGTACGGCTCGCCACACAAAATCGATCCCTCTTCCGTTCGGTTCGAGGATGCGCAAGTGCAGGCTACGAAATGGACCATTTAGATCTGCACTTGCGGTTGCGGTCGGGATGCGCTTTACCCTGATTGCGATGCGGTGCAGTACACCAAAATCCGGGCTCGGCCGAACACTTGAGACCCGGCACCCACCGCAGGGAGTCTCACCACAAGTAACAGAACTATCAAAATATACTTTTTCTACTTTTTTTTTACACTTATAAAAAACAAAAATTATAACATCTCGACCGACTGGAGAAAAGTACCTGTAAGCAAAAGAGAACCTAATCTTAACTCTACACCTCGCCAATTTGAGTATTTGTGCACGAATTTAGACCTCGTTGTGTGTTTAAGGTCGCATGCGGCTCTTTTTTTTCCTATATTTTTCTTAAGAATTAACTTTTCTGAGAATCGGTTAGGGAGATACATTATCTCTTCTCTCATCTTCCGACCAGGGATTCGTCCCATGCGAAAGCTCCTTGCTCTCCTCGTCTTCTCATCTCTCTCTCGCTACTCTCTCTCACTCTATCATCTATACTTCTACTATTTGTGAGCATCTAACAGAAACTCTAGCGTCTCTCTACACTCGGCCATCTTTCTCGTCATAACTCGTATCAACCCCGGTCTCCTCGCTTCATCGTCACTTAATTCTGCAGACTAAGACCATGGTAGACGCCCTTCAGTCATAAAGGTTCGAATAAAATCGCAAAATCTGCAACTGCACCCAACACAAAATCGACAGATACAATAGCAAAAGAAGGACATAACTAGAGGAGTGCACAATCAGAGAAAATAAAATACGATCATTATTGATTTCAACATTAATAAATTCATATAACGCTATAATTTTTTTTAAATATCTGGTAGAGGACCAGACCGTGGTGGCTCCTGTACACTTGCTTAAAAAAAAAAATTCTGGTTATTTAGTGCTTCTCTAACGAATAAACAAAACTTAACCTAACGCTAACCTAACCTAACTAACCTAACCTAACCTAACTTAACCTAACCTAACCTAACCTAAACCTAACCTAACCAACCAACCTAAACTAACTAAACCTAACCTATACCTAACCTAAACCTAACCTTAACCTAACCTAACCTACTTAACCTAACCATACCTAACTAAACTAACCCATACCTGAACGCCTGCAGCGGGTTGGGACGGGAAAATTTTCGTGCATATCGTGCATCGACCATTTGGGCTGTCGCCATTTTCCCCTTGTCGACCTTAGGGCTAGTCCAAACTAAGAATGGGCTAAAGTTAAATGTGACAAAATTTTATGCGAAGACCATAATCATAGATTCATCGGGGTAACATATATTATCTACCATTTTTCATTGTCGTTTTTCTTTTTTACAACGATGCGATTCGAAAGACATTTCATATATAAGAGTCCATGAAAATCGGCAGGTGTGCCCTTTAGAAAAAATTCTATCAAAAGGCCGGAAAGTTTTGACGCGCTACTATTATCATTTAAGCATCGCTTTAAAAGCAACAGCGGTTGCCACTGAAAATTAATAAACTACATTTTAACTTCACACTACGATCTAGTGGGGAAAAATCATTAACAAAGAAAATAAAAATATAACCATTCCTATAACTTACAACCAAAGTAGACCAGAGTGTCGGCGGACAGTATTTAAATTATTCTTGTTGCGCACAGGTGTTAGAATTCAATAAACGTATATTTAATTAAATACAACCCATTTTAAATTTATTTAACTACGGTACATAAGTTAAAAAAGTTATAATAATAATAACATAGTCATAACAAGCTCCCGTTGAAAAATAAATGTAATTTTTTTTATTGTTATTCGTCGTGTCAGAGTTGCACAATCTGTGGGTGGTTGTGAATTACTGATGGAAACGTGAGCGGTCGTAAAAATCTGAGGATGGGTAAAAGAAGGTTTAGTATTAACTTTTGTTAAAATCCATGCCTATTTGGTAATTTCGAATCTGTTGAGAATCACCTCTGTAGATCTCATTCAAACAATTTATATCTGCCTGACTGACACAGATATCCAGGGATACATTCTTTAATGTTTACGAGTTAAAATCTATCTTCATATATTACAACCGTTTTATGTGCATGTGATATTCCCCCCCCCCCCCAAATGGAGCAGATTTTAACCCTTTTTAAATATTTTCTTTATTTCTCACGAGACTGTACTTCTTCTCGTCCAGATGCTATGGTTCTCTATTTAAATGATTACTCTGAGTGGCTGGAGTACTTCTCATATTGATCCATGGATGAGAGAAGAACTCAAATCATTCCAATACTCTTAACGACTATGTATGCAGTTGGCTAGAGAACGGCTGCACTAAATTTCGAATACGCCCTCACAAATTCTTAAACATCTTGATACGGTGGATCAACACACTACTTCTACGATATGACAGACACCATTTTCCCTTCTATTAGTGAACTCAAGATAGCAATCTTGCAGCTTTCTAACACTCTAATACTGCTCAACATCCTCACACTGCTTATCGAGTACTTTCGGGCAAGTTGAATAAGCATTATTGGGGCGCAGATTGCCGTGTCTCTTAGCTGACTATCCTCGTCGCAATAAATCCTGCTCTTGGAGACATGAAGAATAGCTCGGAGTCTGCAGTTTCATACGGAATAAGCAGGTTTATTCCTTCTTCCAAAGCTAAAACTTTTCATCACCATAATCTCCATGGGTTCTTCATTTTTGTTTTTATCCGATGAAGTTAACTCGTGACAAGACTCAGGAAATGAATAAAAAAACAAAACTAAGCAAAACGAAGAGTACATTATAGGTGGGTCTCACTTTTAACTAAAGGTGGGACCAACAACAAATCGCGGGGCACAGTGCAAACCGCCCATGACTGTACAAAGGATAAACCCGGAGGAAACGAACAGATCAGAATGTTACTAGAGAACCGGCCCTCTCGAACGAACCCTCATGCTCACTATTGAGGATTGTCATCTATCACTTTTGCTATTTTCACTTCAATTCCGAATCGAAATACAATGATGATATTGGATGAACAGGGTATTTAACTTAAAATGAGTGTGTTGACCTCCTTGTTCTCCTACTGGTTAAAATGTCTGGCCTATTGCCCCAAAAAACATATCAACAACTTTTGCAAATCTGCTTTTTCTCCATTTTATTAGCTCTGATTGATCTGTAGTCAACGTACACCTTGCTGAAAAGCTAAATCTCTTCGGTTTCTAGTTTACCTAAGTTTCTCTCTCTCTCTCTCTCTCTCTCTCTCTCTTCTCATCTCTCTCTCTCTCTCTCTCTCTCTTCTCTCATCTCTCTCTCTCTCTCTCTCTCACTCTCTCTCTCCTCTCATCTCTCTCTTTCTCTCTCTCGTCTCATCGTCTCTCTCTCTCTCTCTCCATCTCTCCTCTTCTCTCATCTCTCACTCTCTCTGACACGTTATTTCCTTGTTCCCTTAAGCTTTTTCTATATTGATTGGCAACGCCATATTAAAAGGTCTTCGAATAAAATTACTTTCACAAAGCTTCACACTTGTTTTAAAAATCTCATTGCGGGTTACACACATCTTTTCTTGTTGCAATTCGGTCTATTATCTTATCATTTCCGTTTCCAATGCGCATTGCGAAAAAACAACAACTGGGTTGCAGAAAAGAAATACATCATATCTCACCCTTTGAAACAACTTTGATATAGCAAGCAAGATTGTAGGGAGAGGTCGGTTCAAAAATTTTTTTGCAGGCTCCAACCCGACTCCGACTCCGACTTCCGACTGCGACTCCGACTCCTCAGATCTCCGACAACCGACTACACACCCTCTTTCAAAAGAAATCTAACCGACTTCGATCCACAGCCCCTTTTTGAAAATACAGGACTCGACTCCAACTAAACCGACTCAGCGCGAGAGAGACTCAGAGCCAAAGTGCGAGGTTTATAACAATTTCCTGAAAGCTGGAACAAAGTAAATATACTTTACTTTGTGCAAGATGATAATATGATAGTACTTAATATAATAATAGTATATTATAATATAATATATATATATAAATATTATATATATTATAAATATATATACTATATATATATATAATATATATATATAAATTAATCTATACTTACTACATAATGAGTAGTTGTTACCTGCTGGTGTTAAGTATAGTAGGTGAAACTAGGCTGGAAATAATGAGGTATATATCTAAAGGTACAATGTGTCCAGAAATGGACCTCTTAGGGGCGTGTTAGGGCGAGAAGAGAATTGATTAAAATGAGGAATGAATCGTATTAGATCGAGTTGTGTGGTGTGAAAGAAGAGGGTAAAGGAGAGAATAAATGAAAGATGGTTTGGAGCCATGTGGATAAGGATGGAGATGGGTCGGTTGTTAAGCAGATGTATAGCGCGTGACAGGGATGTGCTGGAAAAGCGCACCGGCTGGGAGACCAGGAAAAAGGTGGAATTATTGAGTCAGTAAAAGAATAGCTGGAGGAGAAAAATGTGTTTGGCAGATGCGAGAGAGAAAGGTGGCGAAAGTAAATACGGGTTTTGTGAGCACGGTATGTTGTGGCCACAGCCTGGGCCAAGAAATAAACCCCACGCTGGACGAGATTTCCCATAGTCCCAATCAGTCTCGTGAAGTCTCTCTAAGGCGTGGGCGTGAGATTTTTCCTGCATTATGGCGCACACGAGCTTCTGCACTAAAGGTTATAAAAGCCGGCTGCGGTAAAAGGCTGGGCTTCCTTTTCTTTTCGACTTGAGTCGAGTCATATTCTTCTACTACTATTTTTTTACTTTCTGTTTTCAACCCAGCGCTTGCATACGCACACCTTACCCATCCAGTCCTTGGGAGAGAGAAAGGTTTGTGATGATATATTATATATATAATTATATATATATATATATATATATATGTAAAGCTAAAGGTATATAATGTTAATTATATTAATGTATATTATATATATAATAAATATAAAAATATATATTTAATAGATAATAAATAAGAACATGGCGTTAAAACACAAAAAAAAAAAATTTTGAGTGCTCTCAAAATAATAAGTATACATATAATATATAATATACATTATAATAATATAATATATAATATAATATTATATATATATATATATTATATATATATAATATATATATATATTATCATATATATATAATATATTAGCCTAGTACTAGGATATAAAAGTAGAATAATATTTTAGATTATTAATTTTAATATTTTTAATAAAATATTTGATTATCTATAGCTTATCAAGAAATATTATTTACTTCTTCAAAAAAAGGAAATAAATATAATGTAAGAAAAAGGATAAGAATTGTTAATAACTAAATAATCTACAGTCGATTCAAAATTATCAAAAATTTTTAATTGGGGATCTCACTAAAATGAATTGATAAATACCCAATCATGTTTGATTTTCTAAAGCTATATGAAACAAAGCTCATCATGTAGGACGTTGAGGTCCCACATTATATCAGTTTTCTGGCCTGAGTCAATTTCCCCCTCCCTCTCCAACTAAAAACGTAGGAGCGATAAAATGACGTCAATTTTCCAGGCGACCCAGATCTCTTTTGCATGTTTTGACTAACAACGTAGGAGCGCTAAAATGCACGTCAACGTCGTATTCGAAGTTTTTTCTGTGTCTGTAGTCATTACAGTATTTGGTAACATGCGCTCTAGAATTTTATAATTTATTATGTTTGAAAAGGTTAAAAGTGCAAGGTTTTTAGCAATTACGTGTACTTCAAATTTTGGAATATACCATAAACTAATCTGAGAGTGAATTTCAAATTCCATTTAATTAACATTAGTTTATTTAATCAAAACAAAACACGTGTCCGCATCTGTGGGAACTTGCAAATATTTCCGACTTTCATAAATATAAAGGTAAACGAGTACGAACCAACGAGCGAACGAGGGCAATGACATATTTCTGGCAACACGATGTATTGGAAACAAGTATGTTAAATCATAGGTTAATTTAACTTAGACAAAATGGGTAAATTTCTGCTCGATGATAAGAGACGTCAGACAAACACTTGTGTGTCCCTAGTTATAAATTTTTTATTTTGCTATTTCGAATCAATATAAGTACAAATTAAATCTTTACATCTGGCAACTTGTTCTTTGCCTGTTTTGTAATTACGTTGTTTCATGTATCGAGACTATGATTATTTGTATTTTATAATTTTCGTAGGAATTGAAAGGTTTCGAGTTGCACAACTTCTTGTAGTAGATGTTTACCTTGAACCATTATAAAAAAAAAATTTATTTTTAATTGTGTATTTTTGTTACAAAACCTTTCAATACCAAGTTAAATTTGTTTGCATGCTCTTAAGAACATTAGATAATTGAGACAGAAACAACATGGGCAAATCAAAGTATAAATAATATATTTATACTATGGGCAAATCTAGACTGTCCCAGTCAACAGAAATGAGATTAATTACAGAACTGAGAGGCAACTATTTATTTTATATGGATTTCTGGACATATGGGGATATGAATGCACAATGAAGTTGAATTTGCAGCAATGTATTCATATGTGTTAGGTTTACCAACTAGCCTACATAGTAGGCTAATAGTAGTGCAGAGGGGTGTCACTCCAGATTTTTAAAAAAATCACAAAATATACTCTAAAAAAATAATAATGAAAACGAAAATTGTTGCTCTCTTTAGGAAAAAAAGTTATAGCCCCCCAAAGTTGTTAAAACTTCCATAGACTTTTCATTATTTATTGATCCATGAAGGTTAGGTCTCATTTCAGGCCCTCTAGTTCAGGTTCTGTTTAGTTTTGTTAGGTATGCACAGAGAAAATCTATGTAGAATTAATAAATCTTATAACCTGAACTAGGATGGCCCTAAAACGATTACAAGGTCCACTAATTTTTTTTTATAAGCAAGGCTATAGGAAAATTTTAAACTTTGAGAGGCTCTAATTTTTTTTCCTAAAGACTTAAATCATTTTCATTTTTTAAGCTTGATTATTATTTTTTTTTAAAGTAGCTATATCCAGTGATTTTAATTTTTTTATATAAGAAAATCCTATGGGAGTTTTAACAACTTTGAGAGGCTGTAACTTTTTTTCCTAAAGAGAGTGACGATTTTCATTTTCATTGTTATTCATTATTATTTTTTTAGAGTATATACTATGATTTTTATAAAAATCAGGTGTGACACCCCTCTGCACTACTATTACCCACTACATTAACATTTAAAAGTATAGAGACAGTAAGAAACCAAATGGAGCCTAATGAGACTCAGTTAACCAGAGTAAGGAAAATGAACGACCCAACATCTCATCAAAACCTATATATCATCCCAGGATTTTGTCGAAGACTTTACAAAGAAAACACACTAATCTTACCTATAAAAAGAAAAAACTATAGCTAAAGGTAGCAAACGCTAACCACACTGCAAGCTTTAATAAGTTTGGCTTTAGCATAACATATATACAGTTTTACCTTAATAATTAGGTATTACAATTAAAAACCAGCAAATATAGCTGGTCAAAATATACGGTATGTTGCCTAAATCATTCGTATACCTATCCAATATTTTCTTAAATTGATAGTTAGCTTCCATCCAATCAATCCTTATTCCTACTCTGTTGAAACTTTATATTAAAAGTACAGTTTAAAAAAAAAAAAAAGTCAAATAATAGGGGAAAACCATTTTTGTAGAATAATATATAAAAGTAATAATTATTGTTATAATATATTTCCTTATTTCAAGATTTAAAAAATAGAGTAACGAGTTTTTTTTTTAAAGATTAAATCAATGTTGCCACACATCTATATAGACCAAACTGATATTATTATTATATATATATATAGTTATATATATATATATATATATATAATATATATATATATATATATATTATATATATATATATATAATATATATATATATATATATATATTATAGAGGTTGAGGAGAAATATCCCAAAGATAGCTAGAACCTTTTTTTGGCAATTTCTAATATTAAGAATTAGGATTTAGTTAATAATTTTAAAATTAATAAAGGCATCAAAAGACGCTTTAAAAGTAAGTAGCTTCACAGTATTATTTTTAAAAATAAATATAGCTATATATAAAAATTATATTAATATTAGCATTTATTTGATTTACAAGATAAAGTGAGGGTTTCTTATTAATTAAGTTTACTTAATTTTGTAATCAATAATGGATTTAGATAATCATATATTGTTAGCTCTTTTGCAGGCAAATAAATTAATATTAAATGAAAAGAACTATAATATGGTGCACATAAAAATATAATATATAATAGAAGTATCATTGGCAAAGGTAATCATTTAAATATGTATATTTCTAACCAAATGAAACCAACTACTCCCCACTTAACTACCTAACCTACCAAACCCTAATCTTACCTAACCTAACCTATTGTAAGGAAACCTGACTCCAATTAATATATACAGTAATAACGAAACATAATCATGTCTACTGTAACAAAAAGTAATCAAACTTTTAAAACATAAATTAATGAAAATAAAATATTAAATGCAAATATAGGCAAAATGAGTAAGTAAATAAAATTTATAAAAAATTTTTTTGGTAAAAAATCAAATACCAAAAGCTATAAGAAATAAAGAACGTTTAGCGGGATACCTGCCTCCTTTATGTGGTTTAGAAAGAAATGCAAGACTTGATATATATATATATATATATATATATATATATTATATATTAAATAAGTATATATATATCTATATATATATATATATTATAATATATATATATATAGTATATATATTATTATATTATTATATAGCAATATCATTTGCGTCTAACTTAAAAATATTTGTGGCAATATTAGTTTAGTCTTTATAAAAAAAAATTTAGTTAAAGAACACTCCATTTCTGAAATTGGAATAAATGTATACATTATTATAGTCATTTTTTAAAGTTTTATTATATTCCTATTCTACTAAAATGATCTTCCCAACTCATTTCTGTACATTTTATGTTTATAATTTTAATAGAGTAGGAATAATGAGTGATTGGAAGGAAGCTGGCTATTACCCTTAAACGTTGCAGGTGAGCCATTCAATAACCTCCTTTGGCAAACCATTCCAAATATTAGCCACCCTATTACTGAATGAATTGTTTTCTTATTTCAAGATGCTATTGTCGTGTGTTGTTTTCTTTCTTAATTTTTTTATTGTGCCCCTGGTCCCCTATCTGTGGTCTACTCTAGAAAATTTATTGGTCCATATTTTAAATACCGGTATGTGTAAATATTTTGTAGATTTGTACCATGTCCCCTCTAAGAAATTGCCTTTCTACAGAAATTATTTCTAACTTCTTCAGCCTCTCCTCTTGACTCTTACCTTCAAACCCAGAAATCATCTTTGTTTCTTTATGTTGCATTCTCTCCATCATATCTATGTCTTTCCTTAAATAAGGGCCAAATTTGTGCACAATATCTAATACTGACCTAATAATAGCTATTGTAACAGTTTACTTATTAACATGTTTGCTCCTTTGTTGAATAACATGTGCGATTTATTATACCTAGGCAGTTTTATTAACTTTATTCCTCTGAATTCCAACACATGTGACTGATTATAAGCCATTTTCAAATTAACTGCTATATAATCATAACCCAAATCTTTTTCTTAGTCCACCAACACCACCATTCATATTGCAGTTAATTTGAGTAACCTAAGTGAAGAACCTTTCATTTCTTACTATTGGAAAATTCATTTACCAGTGAAGACTTCACTGAAGTCTGTACCACATTTTACCTTCGCTACCACAAGTTATTTTATATTTTTTTTTTTTTTTTTTTTTTTAATCAAAGATCAATGTTTGAATCTTTTAACCAAACTATACACTCCATCACAGTTATTCCTTACCAAGGTTGGCCCAACTTCTCATTTGGTATATATCTGCAGACTTAGAAACCTTAACATTCAATGTCCTGGGAAAATTCATTTAATATTACATCTCAGGAAGCAATAGGTAGCCCTGCACTGAACCCTGTAGGACCACCACTTTCTTCACTATTCCAATAGATTGACCTTTTGTCATTTAGATAGTTACTGTGGTGTGTGGTTGTTTTGTTGATTGCTTGCATCCACTCACTGGCCTTCTATCTTTCCAACACACTATTACTTTTAAATCACACCACATATAGTACTTCTTCTAAACCCTATACCCACATTGGGCAATAACTTTTGCATCATCCTAATATGGTGGGTATCTTATCAAAAGAATGCTGGTTCTACATAAATATATAACATGGTAATTGATATCTCCTAGTAAGTGCAACAGAGTCAGTAAGTATTCCAAACACACCACAATAAAATTCTAATAAGGTTGTCTGACAGTAGATGATCTACCCCTTTTTAAAAAAAAAAAAAACCATTGGGGTCTGATGCATATCTCTTATATTCAATCATCATTTTTCCCTTCTGTAGTAACGCTTTTGGGAGGGTGTAGCTTCCAAATTTCCAGCTAGCTTTTTTCCAAGAGCTAAAAACTTTTGACAACCAGAGATGGTTTAAATGGCTAACATGGCCTAAATCCTAAGTAATTTTCCCCAAATCTTCTAGATAAAATGATAAAACCTACGATACCCGTCCGTTATTGTCACGCCACATTCTTAATAAAATAGGAACACACTTTATTTGATCCGATTTTTTCAAGCAATATGATATGCTGTTTTCCCCCCCTCCCCCAAAGTTCCTCTGGTACCTTCTCCCAATCTCAACCGCGACCTCAAATGTTAATAAACATGAATCATCGCAGATCATTTAAAAAAAAATTTTGAAATAAATCCTAAGCCTCGCCGTCTTTGGCAAGAAATGCGTGGGCGCTATTTGGATTTTACCCCCCATCGCTATTACCTTCCTTTCAGAATCCTATCATATATAGATACTACCAGAACCTGCCTTCAGCTTTACTCCGGTCAATATGGTCTAGAAAAGATTTAATTCTCCTTTACCCCTCAATTTCACAACAAAATTTGTAAGTAATGATTTTATTACATGCAAACACCAGAATACTAAGACTATAAGAATATAGGACAGTAAAAAGCCACATGGGCCTATCGAGACTGTCCCCCAGTCAACCCACTACCCAAACATGCTCATCCGGCAAATCCACAAAGCACCCTAGGGCTTGTCATTTGTTGAAACTACAAATCCACCAATTTTTGGCTTTAGTCAAAACTATGATAATAAAATATGATACGCCAAACCATCCAACATGCATTAAACTAAGTTATGGTCCACACATGCCATCTAACATTAATAAATACTATAACTAAA
Source organism: Trachelipus rathkii (assembly GCA_015478945.1). Taxonomy (NCBI): domain Eukaryota; kingdom Metazoa; phylum Arthropoda; class Malacostraca; order Isopoda; family Trachelipodidae; genus Trachelipus; species Trachelipus rathkii. Next base: position 17,591 of record JABUQX010033199.1, read on the forward strand.
AACCCGCCAATTTGGCTTCGTCAATATATTATATGATACCCACCCACCCATAAACGAATCTAACCCTTTCTTAATGTTGCAAATCGAGTCACACTCAACAACCTCCTCTGGCAGACTATTCCAAATTTAACAACCCTATTCTAAATGCATGTCTTTCTTATAATCAAGATGGCATGCTTTCTTCTTAATTCACTTATTATGCCCCCTGGTCACCCGTCCATGTTCTCTTAAATTTATTGGTCTCTGTATATCAATAGATGTAATATTTTGTAGAATTGTATTATGTCCCGTTCTGAGAAATCGCTTTCTACAGAAAACATTCCTAACTCATTCAGCCTCTCCTCATAGTCTTACTCTCAAACGCAGAAATCATGCCTTGTTGCTCTAACTGTTTGCACTCTCTCTAAGATATCTTAAGTCCTTCTTTAAATAAGGGGCCCAAACTTGTGCACAATACTCTATTACTGGCCTAACATAGCTATTACTACAGTTTACTTATTACTTCCTTGCTCTTGTAAACAACATTGCGTTTTATTATGCCCAGCATCTTATTAGCTTTATTTCTAGCTTCCAAACATTGATTAGCTACTTTCAAATAACTGCTTATAATCATACCTAAATCTTTTTCTTGACCCACAGACTAAAGACAATCCCTATTCAAATTGTAGTTTAATCTTTTACTTGAGTAACCTAGGTGAAGAACCACAATTTTTACTATAAAATTTCATTTGCCACTTATCTGCCCACCCAAGAAGTTTATAAGATCAATTTGAAATCTTATGCATCCTTCACATTCCTAGCTGAGGGGCCACTTTAGTATCCATCTGCAAACTTAGAACCTTGCATTTAAGTCCCTGGTCTGAATCATTTATATATATGAGAACAATAGTGCCCCAGCACTGAACCATGTGGGACACCACTCTTACTATTTCCCTGAAGATTTTGTTGAAATTTGTTTGTAACACACTGTTTTCTATTTGCACCACTCTTTAATCCAACACATGTACCACTCCACCTATACCACATTGCAATAACTTTTTGATCAGCCTTATGTGGGGAACCTTATCAAAAGCTTTACTAAAGTCTAAATATACAATATCAACTGGATCTCCTCGGTCAATGCAGTCAGTAATGTATTCCATAAATTCTAAAAGGTTTGTCTGACATGACCTACCCTTTCTGAAACCGTGCTGGAAGTCATACAATACCTTGTTATCTTCTCAATAAATTTAATTTTTTCCCCTTTCAATATTAAAAAATGAAAAAAAAAAAAAAAACCTTTTTTCCCCCAATTTTTTATCTTTTCTAGAACCTTTACAACCAGAGTTGTTAAGCTAACTGGCCTATAATTCCCAAATCTTCCTTACTACCTTTCTTATAAATAGGCACAACATATTCTTATAAATAGGCACAACATATGCCATTTTCCAGTCATCTGGTACCTCACCAAATGTTATAGATCGCTTAAAAATCAAATACAGTGCCTTTGCAATGCTGGTACTACCCTCTTTCAGAATTCTACCATATATACCATCAGGGCCTGCAAACTAGTCCAAACTATCATCCAATCTTTCCTCAGAATGCATTGATGCAAAAATAAGAATTGAAAATGTTAGCTAATTCCTTATCTGAACTTACTAAATTTTCATCAATTTTAATTGAACCAATTATCCTATTTTTAATTTTAAATTTATAAAAGCTAGAAAACTTTTTTGAGTCCTTATTACTATTCCTGGCTAATTTAATTAATTTCTCTTTCATTGTCTTTCTTATTGACTAGTTGAAGTTCATTCCTAATTTTCCTATAATTTTCTAAATCTTCCTCTCAAAACATTACATTACATTTTAAAACATTACACTTTTCATTAATTTTCTCTCTCATCTCTCCATTCCAACATATAGGTTTTCTCTTTTATCACCCTAAAATGGGTGTATCTTTAAAACTTACTGACTGAATATTCATCAAAATTTGATTAAAGTGTTCCTACATAATAAAACAAATTTGGTCTTTAAACTCCTTATCTTGGTGAATTATACTAAGCATATCTAGAAATTTTATAAAATTGCCATTTCAGAAACCCCAAGATCTTTTCCTTATTAACTTGTAATTTGAGCCCAGATATGACATTCATGTTAAATCTAATTATATTATGGTCACTAATTCCTAAATTCTCCTCAACTCTAACCTCATCCACCATACTTTCATCGTTAGTTAAATCAAGTCTAACAGTATTGCATGTCTTGTTGGTTCATGAACCACCTATCTCAAAAAGTTGTCTAATATACAATTTATAAGTACAGAACTTCTATGATCCAAATTAAACAAGGAATCCCACCAAATGCCAGGAAAATTAAAATCACCCATTATGACTACTGTATACCTATTTTTTTTTTTTATTGTGCCCATGCTGTCTCAATTTCTTTCAGCATTTCTGCATCTAATTCTTGACTCTGGCCAGGAGGTCTATAAAACACCCCTATTCTGTATGATTTATTATGCATAAGGATATCTACCTCTACCCACACAGATTCAATATTATGATTAGTTTTATTGTCAATCATTAACACAGATTGAATATTGCATTTAAAATTAATGACACACCACCACCCTTCATTCCTTTATGCTGGTTTAAATAAAATGAATGTCTATTTCATATTCCTGAAAGAAGTCTCCATAAAAAGCTTCATTAACCCCATGCTTCAGTTAGGCTATGCAAATAATGTCTCGATTCTCCTTTATGGTATAACTAATCATCATCTTTTTTATTTCTAAGGCTATGAGCAATTGTGTAGAAGTATTTGATATTCAAAATGCTGTTATTTGTATTGCTATCATCATTATTTGAGCCTGTAACAACTTGTTTTATTTATCCCACCACCATTACAGTTATCCCTTCACACCTAACTTTACCTAGTTTTTTGATAGACAAGTCACAAACTAACACTGAAAAGCTCAACATCTTTATGACTCAAGTGAACTCTATATTCTGCAAAGAGATCTTTGCTATTTCAAAAACTTAGTATTTTCTGAAATACAAAATTTTCTAACCCTTTCATTTACACCTAAAGCCCTGCCTCCCCATTTCTGACCTGCACCTAACCTAGGTAAAATCCTAGAAAATCCTGCACCTTCTTTCACTATCTTTCATCTTCTGAATCAACCTCTAATAATCTGCTATTAATTCCTTCCACTAACTTTCATCTTTTGAATCAGCCTCTTATAATCTGCTATTAATTCTTCTGATCATCTCTGTTTTATATCATTTGTAGTTGTACTTACATGCACTATCACATTTGAATCAATATTTGTATTCTCAATATCTCAATCTATACCGGTACTAATTAATAATAGCTTGTGAGTTAGCTAAGTGTGTTTACTGTGCACATCAAACCTAATCAACTTACTCGCAACCTATTCCAAATAAATAAACTGTTACTTTTTAATAAAGATATGATTCCTATCATACACTTAAATTTGCTTTATTAAATCTCTTTATTCTTTTTATTAAGCCTCTTTATTATCTTTATTAAACCTTTATCAAATTAATGTCTGAGGGTAAGACCTAGCCTTTTATTGTTCACTCCCCACCTAATATCAGTTCCTCTCAATGTCCTCAAAACTTATTTCTTAACCCCTTATTTACACTGAAACAAAGAATAAATATTTTTCTATAATGAAATTAAAAAGAATACATACTGTCAAACAAAATAAACTAAAAAAAAAATTAAAATCCATTCTGTGAAAAACCAGATCAATCAACATGCAGCAAGCAAACTGAAAAAAACAAACAAAATGATCAATATGACTTATAAAATTCATGTATTAATTACCAACTTAAGCATCAGGGGTCTGTTTCATTTGGATTTCAGATCATGTGAAAATAAACTTGATGAAATAGATGCTAGAGCAACTTTAGGATTATTCTGTTACATATACCAGCTACTTTAATGTATTCAAACAATGAATTTAATATATTAATAATAAAAAATTGTAACTTATGGCAAGTCAATTGGAATCAGAATATTTGTCTTTTATTGCTAGTTAATCATAAGCCTCACATTCTAGGTTGGTTTAATATGTATGAGTATGGTAGTTGAGAGCAAACTGATTTGGTTAGACATTCGTTGTCCCTTATTTGCAGTGATTCACTATTTTCAAGGATACTCCAATCAATTGCCATAATTGTTCAATAAGAATTACTCAAAAATATATTTTCATTGATTGCCTTATTTTTGGTAACAGAGCAAATTTGTTTTAACAGTTCTTTGACTTTAAATTTATAAAAATTTCTTGCTTAACCTTTTCTGAATCTTTAAATTTTTATTTTTTTAGAAGTTTATTTATTTTGTATCTTTTTACAATATATGCCTGTAGGTGTAATCGAATTGGATTGCTGCACCATTAAGTTAGTTACACATGCTGTGTGGTAGTTTAAGGGTTCAGAACCTCACCCAAAATTCTCATGAACTGTACATATATCCTACTTTCAAATGCCTTGTCCTCGTTGGTTCTGTGTATGTTAAATTTCTACGAGTATACAAGTACAATATTTTAGCAAGGAAAAAAAAGTCAAGAAAAAATGCTTTAAAATCAATTTTATGCTACTGCTACTTATTTTTAAATTCTATATTGCTAAATTGGCTGAGTGGTGTCATAGTATGCTACTCATTGAATAAGAAAATGTTAATAATTCATCTCCTGCTACTTATTTCTAGATTGCTAAATTGGCTGAGTTTGAGTCCACATAAACTAGCCAGAGTACCAGTCTTGGCACATCTCTACTAGAGATAGTTAAAGTGAATGTTATGAAAGCATTGTAAGTGGTGTTCTCTTTGCACACATTGGATCTTATAAAGAGAAACCTTTTTCATAGTACACTATGATGGTACATAATTTGTGAAACATATGTACAAGAAATGTGTAGAAAAAAAAAAAAAAAGTTAGTGTCAGCTGCATAATGTAGTGTAATCCCATAGGACGAATGTGGTAACAGCTTGAAAACCTTCAAAATTATCTAAATGAGGATATTTTGGGAGTAATTGATCTTTCAATTACTCCAAAAATATCCTTGTTTATGAGTAATTGATCTTCCAATGCCTTTCGATAGCCATGAACAGTGATTCATTTCAGAAGTAGGAGTATTCTCAGTCTTTGAATATTCTTTTTTAAGTATTTCCTTGATTTTAAGATTTTTTTTTGTTATTGTGACATTCTCACATTGTGCACATGAAAACTGATTTTTAAGGACGTTTTTCAGCTTTATTTAGTTTCATATAGTATAATAAGTACGTTTATTAGCTTTATATATATATATATATATTATGCTGCTATTAGTTATATATATATATTTATTATCATTTAAATTAATTTATAATATATTATTTTATTATATTATAATTATTATAATATACATCTACTTATATATATATATAGGCTATACTTATTATATATTAATATATTAATATATATATATCTATATTATTATATATTATTATTTCTTTAAATAATATATATTTTTTAATACAGAGAGATTATAAAACTTCCCTTTCTATATATATTATATATATTATAATTTATATTATTATATATATATTATTTACGTGATGTCACCGGAGAGTAATTTGGGAAGCCCGGAGAGCTCGGAGGCCGAGAAATGAAAATATTTTTATTCGCGTGAGATATGTTCGAGTTGCCCTTTTTTTGAATTATTTCCATTTATAATTACCTTCTTATTATATATATATAGGATAATAGTATAGTACTAGGGTGATAGGAGTAGGTAGTATAAGTATGGTGGATATGGACTAAGCGAGAAGTATATATAAGACAATGACGAGCAGCTTACTTAGATATAAATCTGAAGTAGGAGAATAATAGAGAATATATTAATATAGTATTTATATAATATAATATATATTAATATATATATTATATCATATATATTATTATATATATATATATATATATATTAATAATATAATTATATATATATATTATGTATTTATTTTCAGATTTTATCTAAAAATATTATTAAGAAATACCGGTAATTAATTTCCATTCTGGGTATTATGTCGTTTCTAGTGTGGGATTACTTTTAAGATTAAAGTAAGCGATAATTATAAAGCTGAGTGTCTTTTGTGCGCTACTGGGAATACATTATTACTATCAAGAGGAAACGCAAAGAAAGGTTTTGCAAAATATTAATACACAAAAAACTTTTTTACATGGTATTATCTTTTGAAAAGAAACATATCAAACAATATATTTGAATAGATATTAATAGAAATACTCTGTGAATCTTTCTAAGCAGGAAGATGGTGGCGACACACACGAAACTATGACTATTATGACCCATCTCGATAGAATTCATCAACTGTTACTACTCGCGTAAGAGAGTAGATAGACCAAAGCTTTCTTGAGCCCATGAGCTGTGTGAAGAATGAAAGTGAGAGAAGAGAGATTAATGGACAATTAATAAAATCTAAGGAGAAAGCAACCTAGAAATTTCATATAAGAATAATAGGGAAAATCGATGATTTGTTGGGACTCAATTCAATATCCCATTTTTCTGTCTATTATTGAGACATTGGATTTAAGAAATTAAAAAATCATGCGTTTGTCCCACAATATACATTATCCCTTCCTAGTCTAAGGAAGTGTACTGTGTTCCATGAAGAGCTTATGCCCAACAAATATGAGCGTGGATAGACGAGGATAGAGAGAGAGAGATTAAACACTTTCAGAAATCAGCAATATGTTATTAGGATCATATAAAAATATAGATACTTTGCACTTGCTCATATAACAATGAAAGCTTTACAATAAGTATGTCATGGCATTGGATTGAATGAAAAGATTTTCAAGGAATGTGAGAACACATATCAAAGTCATTACTGTGTTAGTGTTTTTCTCATTCACAGACAGAAAATATTATAGTCTGAAAAGTGAAAAAGAAAATATTAAAAACTCGTGGTGAGTTTTAAAACATAAAGGAAAAATATTCAATGATTGGTCCGTATATTTTTAATAAAAAATAATTAAATTGCTACTCATATCACTTACAAAGGAATACATGGAGCGACATAGGTGTTATATTTAATGAGACATTGTTTTATTAATTCCTTACAGGTAGCAAGTCACACTCATTACATGATGCTTAAGTAAATCTTTCTCAAAAATCATTAAAGATATAATTACTTTGTGGGGCGTAATTCGTTAGTGAGTGTTTACGTAGATCACTCAATTGCTACAACTATAGTTAATCTGAAATTCAAATTCTCAAACATTTTAGTCCCATATACGACAGACGCGTTATCCAAGATGTGGGAAACAAGATGTGATATTCATACAATACAATTATATGTATTCTGCAATAGGTTTTGGATAGAGCCAAAAAATTGCAAATTACTATATGGTTATTCTAGGCTTCAAAGGTATCGACGAAACCAATACTGAGAGAAATACTGTGAGAGTGTCAAATCACTGGAGCTAATGGAAGAATATGACATGTATGATTTTGTAATAAGACAGCTTTACTAAATTAATAACGAAAAGACAGTTAACTAAACAGAGCGAGTGATGATGATGTAGATTTTCTCCTTTTTGTAATCCACTGCAGTTAAGTCGCTTTATTGTCTACAAAAGAATTCAATTTATGTCGCAACATAAATTAATCTTAGAGTTAAGGTATGTCGAGGCGTGTGTAAATTATATTTACTATTGTAAGATTGAACTCGTTTGGAAATTGCGTAAAGAGTCAATTACGTTGTGTATCCCGTAATAATTTAGGGTTTAACATTGATAATTCGCAGAAAAGAAATTTTACTGTACTACAACGTTTCCTAACACGTCACAAACCTTACAAATTTAGCTCCCTTCCTTTTATTATATTAATTTTCATCAGAATAAAATAAATTTATGCTCAAAGAAGAAGGTAAAACGCTCTTTATAAAACTTTAAGAAAATTACTTACATTAAGTTCCGATTCTCGATTGAACAAATGATGATCAACGCCATCGATCAGTTCTCACTCAATACAGATTCTAAATAGAAAAGAACTCTTGACAAATGTAAAACGGACCAATCATTGAGAAGGAACACATTCAACTTTCTGGAAGTCGCCTTTGATGACATGCAACAAAAAACAAAATAGACAGACAGAAATAAGAATAATTCATATATACATCCATTTCATTCGCCATAACAGACAATAAACATATAATTGCGGAGTAGATATATAATATGTTTGTACATTGGCAATCACACGCTTAGTAAGCATCCAAGTCGAGAGTAAATATTACAATTGTTTGTAAAATGAATTAGAGCATAAATCAGTGAGTCGCTGTCTCATTAGTAAAACATCAAATCAGTCGAATAGAAGATAACTATTTTTAACGTTCTCTTCTAGAATACACTCACTTTATATTGGAGCGAAAATCTGCGATGCTGATATCACTTTTTATTGTAGGTGGAAAGAAGATAAAGCTTTATATACTCTATAATGACATTCATTACTTCTAAATTAGCCTATGAATAATAATCTTCTCTGCTTCATCCTTCATAGTGTTAATATTATATAGTTAAACTGAATGAGAATTAGTTTAGTAACCTAGCAGTAATATTATTTATAACAAGTACAAAAAGGAATTGTCTTTCAATACCAACACTTAAAGTCATGTAATATCATGAGCTTCCAATGTTATTAATTCAACTATTAAAAGCTGGAAACAATAATAGTTCATATGAGGAAACAAAATATAATTAGACATTAGCTTAGGTTACCTATTAAATTAGCAGATGAAATATCAAAGAGTTTTTCTAATTTTTTCTCCATATTCTGCACCTATTAAAATGAATGCCATGTTTTTTATTATTATTTAAATTCAAATTTTTATTTATATTAATTATATTTTAAAATTTTTTTCATATTTTTATATATATATAATAATTTAATCTTTATTTATTAATTTTTTTAAGGTTGATATTTTACTTTCTATTTTCCATAGTACTGATTAACAGCTTGGTACATTTTGTCATCTTATTAAATTATATATATTATTTATTATATATTCTTTAATTTATATAACTTTATTATTATTATATTATTTCTTTTATCTATTTTAACTTATATTATTTATCTATTTTATAATTTATTTATACTCTTTCAATTATTATAGTAAAATAAAATATGGAGATTTGAAGGCCAATTAATTCTTTGAATATTAAATTTATAATTATACAGTAAAGTTTTTATTAACCTATAATAACAACAAATATGAACTTTAATTATTTAAAGATATTTTATACTATTATTATATATTTTTTATTATAATATGGAACTGTTAAGATTTTTGTTTTCATTAACTCTTAAAACTCCTTCCATTAATATATTTTACACTCTATCAAAATTTGATATAAGGATTTTAAATAATTGGCATAATATATAATATTGTTTATTTATTAAGTTTTACTATATTGTCTTTTTATTTTTTCATATTATGATTATTGCAATTTGTTACTTTACTTTGAGTCATTAGGTTGGAAAATATTTTGATTTTGAAATAGGTTCACGATTAGTGAATACTTGTTTTTTGAATTTAGATTAGTGATTACTTATTATTTATGATATATATATATTGTTTTTATCATTATTGTAGTTATGGTGAGATTGCCGTCTATTTAGTTCTTGCTGACGTTTTATCTTGTTTTTTCTTCTTTATTTTATATTTTTTGTTCTTATTATAGTTTACAATATATTGTTGATTGTGAATTTACCGATGTGACTTTTCTCATTTTTTTTCAATCGATCTTGACTTTTTCTGTGTGATCATTTTTACTTGTTTTGTTGTAAAAGTTCTATGATTTTTTATCCAACATGTCGTTAATTTTTGTGCTCTATTTGGATTAGATTTACTCCCCCTTTTAAAGCTTTTGTGTGGGTTTTGATTCGGCTTCAATTACTAATTCTATTGTGGTACATTTTAGAGTATAGTGAGCATGCGTAGTCCCATTACTACTGGCCCTCTTTATTTCCCATGTCTGTTTTCATTTATTTTACTGGTTACTTTAGGTTTATTCATAGATATTATTATTAAGGTTTTTGTCGTCCGAAGGTTTTTGACTGACTATACTCTATCTTTGCACGTGTGCAGACGAAAACGAGGTATTAAATATTTTTTTTAGCAACTTCTTTGTTGGAGTGATCAAAATGAGAATTTGCGCTATTCATATAAAATGGTCGTCATTATTTCGCGTTTCAATCACATTTAGAGTTTATATATCTATTTTTAATATACTCTCAATATCGGTCGGAACGGGCCCGTTGTGTTTTAGACATAAGTACATGCATGCAGGTCTCTGCGGGTCCATGGTGGTGGGTTGAGAAAGCCGGAGATCTTAGTGTGGGTCGTTTGCCGGGTTGGTAGCCGCGGTTGAGATCGTTTAAATAGTGGCGTGGAGAGCTTGTGCGGCCAAGCGGAGCCGGAGCCGAGATCGTGCATCCTGTAATATAGCTAGTAGTAGCGTAGTATGGCTAGTATGCTTATATATGATGATACCTGGGTCTTATTAATTACTCCATATTGATGAGAATGCTGATGGTAATAAATTAGCTATATATATATATGGTGAGTGAGTATATTATATATCGTAGCCCTATCTCTTATATATTATAGTTAAACTACCGTACTATTGATACTATCTCCTACTAATTCCTTATACATATTTATACTAATCTTATTCTTTATATGAATTTTTATATCTTTAACTATATATATTTACTTTAACGTATCTTCACTTATACCATAGCTTTATCTTTTCTTTATGGTAATAATAATATTCTAATTATTATATCTATTATAGCTATATATATCTATATATTATACTCTTTTATTATATCTTTATAATATTTATATATTATATATATATATTATCTATATATATTATATATATATTATCTATTATATTACTATATTATATTTTATTCTATTATATCTTAATATCTCTATATATCTTATATACTTATTATTATTTAGTGTCAAGATAAATAATTGAAATCTTCTGATTTCAATAATCGCCATATGTTTTTTGTTTTAATCAGAATTGTATAAGTAAATTCTTTTAGTTTTTTTATTCATATAAGTCTCATATATTTCTATATATTTTTATATATATATATATTTATTCTATATTAATATTATATATTAATATAATTAATATTATATATTATATAATTATTATAATATCATATGATATAGATATTAGTTATTTATATTATATTATTTAGTATGAACCATAGATTATAAGTATAAATTTTATTCTAATATCCTATATATATATATATATATATATATTATATAATATCTTCGTTATATATATCATATTAATATATATTATTAATTATTTCACTAAACAAGAATTAATTATCTAATATATTTATATATTTACATAAAGCAATATCTCCAAAATATTAGTAATTATATATATATTTTTTTTCTTTATATATATTATAATTATATATATATATATATATTATATATATATCTTATTATTATATATATATTAATATAATATATATATATATATATATATATAATATGCTCAGAGCATGTAGCATTTTTTGTACCTATAATATATATATATTAATATTATATATATTATATATATTATTATTAGTGTGAATGAACCAAGTTAATTGAAGATTTTTTTATAAATAGAAGCTTATTAAGCTTACATTTCAATAGTTATCATCAATCCAAGCTATATGCAAAACCCTGTGTTTGTTAAAAATACTGCTAAAATTATTATATATAATATAAATTATATGAATATAATTTAATTAATAATAATTATTAATAATAATTAATTATTAATATTACAAATAATAATTATCATATTTATTACTGTTATTAATATATATAAGCATTAATATTAATAGCGTCGGAGCGGGTGTCGACTTGGATTTTCACCTAAAAGTAGGATTTCACGACTTTCTCTCCAAATATTTTTAGGATTTTATTTATTTTATTTTGTAATATTATATCAAACGTGCCTTAATAGTACGGTATCATTATTATAATAAAGGCACTACAATAAAAGAAAATGACATTATAAAATATATTTGTAATAAAAGTTTTAATAAAGTTTGCATAACGCTGATTCTATTCTATCTCTCAGCCCTGACCGTTGGATGGGTGTGAATGCGGACAACCATTGAAGGGAGTGATTCGGTCCAATCTGTTTAAATATCGCCATTCTTTTAACGTGATAATAATTCACTTTTTAATTGGTCATTTTTATTTAATATGATACAATTATTTATTCCGAATTGGAACAAACTTAAATAAAATGCATATTGGCTTTTTGCATATATAAAAATGTAGAATAAATTATTTCTATTATTTTCTTGCAATAAAATATAAAATTATATTTCTAAATCTATATTTTATTAATACAAAGATCAATTTACTAGTTAACTGATTATTTTTCTTTGTTTGACATTCTTGTTTTAATAGATTTCATGTAAGCCTAGTGTTTTTTTTTTTGGGATTATCTTTTAAAGAGGTTTTTTATTTTTTATTTATTTTTTTTTGGTTCGAGTCTTCGGTGGGAGAAAGAAAGTGGGTGAGGAGAAGAGAGAGAAGGAGAAAGGAGAGTGCCAGTTAGATGAACGGCACTAACAGGGAAGGGGGGAGGGGGAGAGAGAGGAAATTTTCTATTCTGAAGCAGCGTCTTTCAATCAATCCGCTTTGATATCCCATGTAGCTAAGACTCAGGAGGCTTTTTTCTTAATTTTTTTAAAAATAATCATTTTTATATTAAGGTGGTCCGATTCACCCTCTCCGCTTAAATTAAAATTAGACACTTTTTGAATTCGTTTTTTTTTATTAAAATTTCATTATTTTTTAAAAAATTTCACTTATATATAAGTAACTTTTTATTATATTTAAATTAATTATACATAATAAAAATGTCAATAATAATACGTAAAATACGAAAATATCAACAAACCAAACTTCACTTGTCCCTCCATCTTAAATTTTTTACGGCGGGGTGAATCGGACCAAAGTTAGGCCGTTTTTTTGCACTAATACTGTTTGGATCTATAAAAATTTACTGTTGCCTCAGTTTAAAGTCTAATATATCATACTCGAGTGTATCTCACTGAAGAGGTAATTAAAATCGATCCACAATTTCTTTCATTTATAACGAAGTTAGAATATATAACTCACTTTTTTCAAAGTGAATTCTATTGAAGGGACATTTTTTGTACCCTAATTTTCTAACATTTTTTAAAATATAAAAACTTTCTAGAATTAAAGATGACCTAATAAAACTTTTTAGTACCTACCGCATTGGCTATTATTTATGAGGCGAACAATTTTTTTTTTTTTATTTAGAGTGGACGAATCAACCCCTCCTAAAGAGGCGGACCTGGTCACTCCGCCCGCCTGATCGCTAGAGTATAACATATATATATTTAGTATATTTTTGCAATTATATATATATACATTATACTATTATATTTTTTTATTATATATTTTATATTTTATTATTATATATATTTATATTTATTATTATATATTTAATATGGGTAATTTACTGCCTATATTTTCTTATTTTTATTTAATTTTTTACCTTATTGCCTGATAGTGAAGTGTGAAGTAATAGTACTAGTATATATCATTAGTGGATTAGTATATATATTATAGTGTTTATATATATATATCTCTATATATCACCTATTATTATTATATGTTATATATATTATTATATATTATTAATATTACGTGTATTATATCTATCTAAAGGGATGCATGTATTCATAAATTATACTATAATTTTATCAATCTACGTCTTATATTACTTATATTATATTTTAAATATTTAAATATTATATAATTAATAATTTTAATATTTTAATTTTTAAATTTATTTATATACTATCCCTTATTATTATTTAATTTTTTATATATAGTATATACTATTAACTTACTTTATTTTTATTATCTTTATTATTAATAATTTATTGATTATTCATTTTATATTAGTCTTTGTTTGACTTTTTTTTATTAGCATAATCAATCTTTTGTTTAGAGTTATTGTCATAGTCAATACAAGTTTTTGTTTAGTTATTGCTTCTTTACTTCTCAAAGGCTTTTATTCAGAATCTAGGAATAATAATACTGATTATAACATTACTTCATTTTTTAATTTAAAAGCGTTGTGCTACTGAGTTCTAAACCCATCTCATTCATTTTTATATGTTTTATTAATATAAGCGCTAATGATAACATTAATTAGGCAACCTCTATATATAGGGTCTATCCATTTTTTGCGAATTTAATACCAAATAATGAATTTCCATAGTACTGGCTTGCTATCCTTAGTATTTCTATTATCACTAATTTTTACTGTAAATAATTTTATATATATCTTGCATGGAAGGTTTTAAAATGAATTTATTCAATTCCTGATATGAAGTATCAGAACCACCATCTTCGTTTCTTTTTGTAGATTTTACTCTGGTATTTATAAGAGGTTGATCGAATCCTAAAGTTTGAATCTTAGAGTTGTACTCTAAACAATATTTTAATTATCACTCGTATATGTTAATGATGCATTAAAGTTATAATAAGTAATAACGTTAATTATAAACTATATACTTATATAATTTCATAGAAGAGTGATTTGTTTAGGGATACTTTAATTTAATATTCCACTTTATGAATTTTTTTTTTTTTGCCTAAAATTAATATTTTTCACCAACTTGATATGAATCTCTCGATAATCTTAATTGTTGTACATAAAAATCGAAAGAATAATTTCCTAATTTTTTCGTGGCGTGTATTATTAAAAGTAAGGATAATATTTTAAACGCTTGAAATTTTGGTGTGATGATACATACTGAAGTATGGTTTAACCTAAATCTTATTGAAGTTGGTGTATACTATTTAAAATTAAATTTACAGGATGTAGTCCCAAACAAATCTAATTTCATTTCGGAAAATCGGTAACTAAATTGTGAATCCTATTAAATTAATCTCTGATTGAAGTGTGTAAGTGTTAAAAATCTGAAATTTTATATTCTCACACAATACTATGAACGAATACTATTAGTTTAAATATATTATTATTTGTATGTAAGTAAAGTTTACGTCTTCTGGTGCTGTGATTTTTGGAAAGTTGGCTTGGTTTAATGAAATATTCAATTTATTAAGGCCTTCAAAAATGCCAAAAAAATTTTTTTTATTTATTAAGTTGTTTATAGTATTAATTATTTACTTATTAATTATTTGTTTTATTTTATTATATGTTCAAGATACATATTCATTTTATTCTGAAATTTAAGTGTGGTTCAACGCTTAAATCTGAAGAAATATGATATTTTAAAATAATAATATTAATTTTTAGGTTAATATACATAAGAAGTACCATTATATTCAATCTATGATTTTAAAATGACATATTTTAACTAAATAACTGAAAAATTTATATATACAATGATTCCTATTCCAGTACATAAATATCTCTTAAGCAGATTTGTATTTTATATCATGTTTTTTTTAACATTTTTTTTCTATTTATTAATATTACTATTTAATTTATTTTATATTTTAGTATTATTATATATTTATTTATTATTAATTATTTAATTATTATTAATTTATTATTATTATAATTATTACTTTATATAATTATTTAATTTATATTTTATTATTATTATTAATTACTATATAATTATATAATTTAATAATTTGGTAAATTGTATATATTATATTTTTTATTTTTAATTGTTTTAAAATAATATATTATTTATATATATATTAATATTAACTATATTATAAATTATAATATATTACCGTTAGTTCCTACATATTGATATTATTAATTTATATAAGGATATATGTTAGTCTTACTATATAAATATTTCTGTTAACATAATCGAATGCTACATCTTTCACGTTATTAACCAATCTCTTCCTCCTTCATCTTCCACTCCCTTGTTTCACTTCCTTTTTTTGTATATAAGGTCAACCGAGTGGTATATTCTGTCACCAACTAGGCGTGCCATGGGTGAAGAGAGCCTCAGTTATGAAAAACCGAGATCGGAGAGCCATACATCTTGAACACTCTCTACGGTCCAAAATTTGATACTATTAATGGTAATTACTATATTTAAGTATTTAAAAGCAATTATATTTTTGACAGTGAAATTTTTTTCTTTTTTGTTTATCGCATAGTCATCATTACTGATATCATTAATTAATAAAGAAATAATGAGAACTCCCATATATGTTGTTTTTTTCCAAAAACTATTTTAATATATTTGCTATTCAGAGTGGTACTCGTTAAATAGGTGTGCCAATTTTATATTATGTTATTATAAGAGCATCTCTCATTTGTACATCTAGAGGGTTTTATGATTTACTATATATTATATGTGAAATATATAATAAATCCTATATATATATAATGCTATATGTATATTAAATATCAATATATATATATATTTATCATATTATATAATAGTAATATAATATATTAATTATATATATTATATCCTTATATATATATTATATATATATATTATATATATATATATAATATCTATCTTAGAAATTGCTTTAATTTTTTTGAGCTTTATAGTATAACATATATATTATATATATATCTAACACATAAGTAAGCTATTATATGTATATATATTCTATTTTATTTAATTCCCTAATAAATATCATATATGAGCATAATTATATTACTATATAAATTATTATATTCATTATTTATTATATTCCTGTAGATATTTTTTACACATTATGTGAGAGCCTATACTACACATATATATATTTTCATCGGCACCAGAATTATAACAAAATAAAAAAGCGTGTGAGAGTGGCAGAAATATAGAAAATTGTGCATTGATTATTTATTTTTTTTCCTTTTTTTGTTTATATATTAGAGTGATTGGAGACAACGCGCGCTATATAAGATACTGTTGTTACATATATCATTTATAATATTTTGCAGTTTGAATTGAAACATTTCCTATTTCATTAAACAAAAACTGCAAATAATATTGAAAGATAATAAAATTAATATTCTATAGAACTTATAAAATGATTATTAACCGCATTTGAGGTATGTTAGCTGAGCCTTACTAAATAAACTCTATATATTGTTTAAATTAATATATTAATATTAATTATTGATATATATATTAAATGGTGAGCATAATAAATGTCAACATTTTCCATCCTTTTATTATTTTAAACAAATAATTTTTATTCATATACTAATTATACGATTCATAAATAGCATACAGGTTTGTGTTAAGCTACATAATATATAGTATCCGTAATTGTAGCAAAAAGATTTTGTGGGTACGGAACAGCTAAGTATAGTGAGAGCTCAGGGCTGAGGACGCTGGAGACTGAGCACGGAATATGCTACAAAGCTTGAATGTGACGTATGACACGTGAATTGACCTGTGGCCGCCTTATGTGAGTAACGAAAAAAAAAAAAATTGAAGAATCTTCAACTTATAAATATGAGATTTGTTTTAAGAAAAGGGAACTAAGGAACGGATACATTAACATTACTCATTATTTTAAAACAGTGTGTAAAAATCTGACTATTTTATACTTGCTACACAGGTAGTATTCATACTCAATATTAGCACTGGTATCTACAAATAAGCTCTCTGTTAAAATACCAGGTAAATTCTAACAATTAAAGTCCACTTCTGTCGCGACTTGCGCAGATGATGTCAAGCTAATGCTGTGGCGCCTCGATCTTATTTTTTCATAATACTGGTTTCTCTCCATTTGACAACGCCGTTGAGTGACGAATCACTTCTTAGCTGGTGAACAGCTTGATTATAACAAATCATATAAAGAAGACCACATGAATCTAGTTTTCTTTATTATAGTTGCTAAATACGCAGGACTTGCTTTGTAGCTAGAGTAGTTTCTTTAATATCTGTGTACTCAAAGATCTTTGTAGCCTTACATATATCTTTGATAAATTTTATACTAATGAATTAGCCTTTTGTAGAGACGTGATACATATATAGTAATGTATGTGATTATGTTTGGATAAGGGATAATCAATTTTGTGGTGAAGTTAGTGAAGTTATTATCTATTGTGTATAATATAGTGTATTTAAATTAAGTCATATATTATTAATATTATAATATATATATATATATATATATTATATATTATTATAAATATATTATTAATATATATATTATATTAATATATATATATATATAATATTATATATATAATTATATATATTTTATTTTTTTTTAGATAAATATAAAAGTTATTTAGTTAAATTTTATCTTTTTACACTAAATATAATCGTAAATTCTCATCATATTTTAAACTTAAAATTAAATTTTTTTTACACACCATTATGTTTTTCATTTCTCTATTGATGCCAACCACTATTTTCATTGTGGTTCTATGTGATGGTGTTTATAGAACTTACTATGAACTGATAGCATAATGAGGTATTCAAGTAACAGCACAGCATTTGTTGTTTGTATTATTTTTTTGGTTTTGTTTTCCTTTCTTTTGTTTTTTTTTGTTTTTTGTTTTCTTTTTTTTTTTGTTTTTTTTTGTTGTGTGTCTTGGTTCTTTTGTTTTTTTTTGTTTGTCTGGTTTTTTGTTTTTTTTTTTTTTTTTTTTTGTTTTTTTTTTTTCTGTTTTATTTTTTTTTTTTTTTTATTTTTTTTTGCTATTAGATTTAATTTTTCTATTTTTTTTTTACCTTATTTTTTGTACATAGACCTTTTTTGTGTTTTCTTCCTAAATATTTAGGTCTATGCTTGTTTGATGTTTTTTATTCAATTTTCTGTTTCTTTTTCTTTTGTCTTTTTTTTTTTTATTTTTTTTTTTTTTTTTATTTTTCTTTTTTTATTTATTGTGAATATAATTGTAAATATCTATTTACACAATTAATTTATTAATAAGTGGTTTTGTATCAGTCCAATTTTTCAAGTTCTTTCTTTACTGAGCTCTAGAGATTAGGTCTAGTTTTTTTTTTTTTTTTTGTGTGTATTTTTTCAGTTTCTGTTATTTTTTATTTTGTAGTTAATTTGTTAATTTTTTTTTTTTTTTACATAATTTTTTTCATTATTTTTTTTTTTTTTTTTTTTTTTTTTTTTTTTATATTTTTTTAAAAAAATTTTTTATTTTTTAATTTTTATTTTATTTTTTTTTATTCTTTTATTTGTGTTCTTTTTATTTTATAATTTTTTCTTAATATTTTTTTTTTATTTATTTTTATTTTTTATTTTAAAATTTAAATTTTTTTATTTTTTATGTTTTATTTTTTTTTTATTTAATATTTTTTTTATTTTTTTATTTTGGGTAATAATTTTTATTTGTTTCTTTAGTATCCCTACATATATATTTTTATTTTCTATTTAGTTTTTTTTTTTTTTGTATTTTTTATTTTTATAAGTTTATTATATATTTACTTTTATATTATATATAATTTTAATATTGTTATTATTTTATTTTATTTTTTTTTATTTTTTATTTTTTTATTTATTTTTTTTATTTTTTAAAATAAAATTTTTTAATTAGCTATTAGTTATTTATACCACCTCAAGAACTTTATAACTTTATAGTAAATGTCTTAAACAAAAATACTCAGCAAGATTTACCTTTCTTTATATGTTGTAGATATATAATTGGGACTAATAATTTTTCTTAGATTTTTTTTATCCCTTGATCCAATTAGCATATTTCAGAATATATTATTTTAAGATGTTTTAAAGAATTATGAATGTAAAAATTTAAAATACTTTGATTTATTATTTTTTTTATCACCTGTATATATTACTTTTTTTAAAATAATATTAAATCATGATTTTGTTGATACGAATTTGTGCCGTTTATTTTGTATTTCTAATTTTTCATATTTAAAGTAAATTAAACTAAATTAGATGGCAGCGTTATAATTTTATTTTCCATTTTTCTTTATTAATAATACACCCCATTCGAAATTTATTAGTGAAATTATCTTCGATGTTAGTAAGACTAAATGATTTTCGGTGATTCATTTTGCACAGTGGTGAAGATAATGTATTAGTTTGGTGTCACGCAAAATAAAGATAAAAGAGCAAATTCAAGCCTTAAGATGTATCCTATAACAATGAGGACTGGCTCTTACTGAAATTTTGGTGATATGTATCATTACTCAGATATTCGTGTTTGTGTTGCTTTTGTCTTTATTAGTGCAATTTTTTATGTAACTTATATATAGGGAAGATGTTGCATCTCATGATTATATATATATATAAATATATAATTTATAATAATATATATAATTATATATATATAAATATATACTATATATATTTATATTTATATATATTAGTGATAAATTTTGCTCACTATTGGGTCTAAAATACATTTTGGACTCCTGGCGCTAGAGCTCCAGTATACCTTGCTGCTGTAATGGTGTATTTGACATTTAAAATTATTGTTCAAGACGCCTATGCAAAGATTAGAAGCTAATTTTTAATCAAAAAATTATCCTGGATCTGTGTCCATTCATGCTAATTACGTATATACTTTGAGTAAAATATTATTGCTAATTGTTATTCTTTAATTATTATATTATTTTTTAGACTATTTAATTATATTACCTTATTGAAATTATAATATAATTGTTAAGTTATTATAGTTAATAATTCGTTTATTAAATGAAAAAATTTATTAAATAATGTTAATTAAATTATTAAATATTTTTATGTAAATTTCGATAAACAATACATTTGACATTACTTTACTCTATCCATATAACTTGTCCTTATATACAATTTACCTTTTTTCCGATCTGTTCTAACCATTGATTGAATCTTAATCATTCTTGTATGCACCTTTTATTCTAAATTATAATGACTTTAATCCAATTCTTTCAAACTTTATATTCTGCACTATATCTATTTCTCAAATATCTAATTTAAAATAAATTACATTCTATATACGTTAATAACTTCAACTGTTAATTTCTTTCCAAATAGCTGTTTCAATAACTCTTGACATGGCCTCTGCTCGACGATGATGTCTAGATTGGTCTACTTTGTCCCACTTTATATTTCTACCGCACCATTTCCATGCATACCCACAATTCCTCCATCACCTTTCTCTTATTCCCATATCTGTTCACATATTCCCTCATTTTATTTATTCATCAATTTATTTATAAATTTAATATTTAATGTAATATAATTTATATTATATTCTTATTAAATTTCTATATTTAATATATGATATCATACCAGGAAAATTTCTAAATCTTATATAGCTCTGTCCAACTCTTGGCTCTTTGCTCTTATAGGGATAGCAATAATGTCATTCCTGAGGTGAGATAGGTATAAAATTAAAAAATTTGTATTATTTTATTATTTATATTATATTAATTAGAATATTATAAAAATCAATAATCATTTATAATTCTTTATTGTATATATATTAATATATATTAATTATTAATATTATCTTATATTATATTATTTTATATATTAATATTATATATAATTTTATTATTTAATTTATATATAACTCAATTATATATTATATTCTTATTTTATTATTTCTTATTAAATTATATTATATTTATTTATTATTTTTATAATATATATATTTATTTATAATTATTATTATATTTATTTATTATATATATATATATTTTATTTAATTTAATTATATTATATTTTTATTAATTATATAATATTAATTATATATTTATTATATGATATTAATATATATTAATATATTAATTTATTATATTAATTTTATATTATATATATTAAATTAAAATTATTTATTTATTATTATTTTTATATTTTATTATTTATTATATATTAATATTAATTTATTTATTTTAATTTAAATATTTTATATATATTATTAATAATTCTATATTTATAGGTATTGTTTTGCTTAAGACTGTTTCTAAGTCTGCCAATTTTTTACAAAAAGAAATTTTTGTTTAGAGTTTAATCATAAGTACAATAGAACAGAGTTTGTTATAGGTCAATTAGGTAATAAGATACAGGATAATAATGATAACATTTTCTATTTTCAAATTGTATTAGCGAGTTAGATTTGAATATATCTCATTATTATGTTTAAGTAGTTCTAACAACTATTAATTTGTTGAAACTACATTAATATCTTAAATTTTTTGCTAATATTACCTTATTGAATTATTAAAATGTGATAATGGGGTCAAACCATATGCAAATAACAATACATGTATTATAGATCAAACTGATCTAAGAAATAAGCAATAGGCCTATCTATCCCATATTCTGTACTTATTTTCACAATACTCTTTTTCACTTTCTATTCAATTCTCACTGCTCTGTTCACATTTCTGACTGCACTTCTTTTTTTCGGAGTATTACGATCGGCATCCTATTTACTCTTTCTCTCAACTTTTACTTTCAACTCCTCATGACTTTTCTCAACACATTTCAATTACAAAACATTTATTAAAATGCGTTTATTAAAACTCGCATCTTAATTTTCCACAATATGCAATACAGCAGATTATTTAAGCAATTAGTCACAATTACCAAATGTACACACTTTTATATCCTCACCTCAAATCAATATATTTTCCTACAATCTTAGCATTTATCATAACTCACTTCATATCTGTCTCACCTATACTTTTCCTCATGTTTTTCATCATTTATGCCACTTCATATATGATATTACACCGTCAGTATTTATCATATGTATCTCCACATTTGTGGCGCTTTTTTTGTTCCTGTCGCTCTTTTCCACATCTTTCTTTTTTATATCTCATCCTCAATCTATCTAGTTGTATCCTTTCTCTTCTATTTCATTTCTACAAACCTTTTCCACTTCTATATCACATCATATTCACTTTACAAATGCTTTCACCCTAAACTTTTAGTTACTAACAATCTCAATCTGCTGAGTTCAATTCCTGTATGATTTCCATTCATTTTCATTTAGACTGTTTTTGTCATTTGTGCTTACGCTCGATAAGAAATGCTTACCCAGTTTTAGCACGAATTTTGTACATAAACGAATGCAATTTCTCATAAAAGTCACTTTTGTTTACAAACAATTGGAATCAGCTGTTGTGATGGAGCACATGGTTTTGGAATAAACAAATAAAAAAGTAACAACATGGCGTTCGATATATAAGGAGTGAGAGGGGATTAACTTTATGATTGAGTTTATCCATTTGGAAGAAATTATATTTAAAGTTAATTTTATTGAATGAAACATTCATCAATTCAAACAGACCCTACAATGGGGCCATCTTGTTTGTTTACATTTTTTTGTAAGAATGTGCTAAATTCGGCAAGCATGGGAAATAGCAGCCTTACAGAATTAAGGAAATTCCTTATGCTTGGTGAGCATTTTTGACAATTTTGCTGTTTGACAAAAACGAATGCAAACTCGAGCATTTCTTACATTTCGTAAGCACAAATGTAAAAACAAAAATGGCTCGCTCAAATACTGCATACACACAGTCTCTCTTCCTTCAACCACTCCTGTATCCAATTATGTACAACAACTACTATACCACAGTTAGATAACTTATGCATTAGCCTTCCATGGAGTGTTTTGTCAAAGGTTTTCATAAAATTCAAATATTCAATATCAACTGCTACTTTTTTTGTTTACGCACGCAGCAGAATGTTTCATAAATTTCATAAGATTTGTCTGACATGATCTACTCTTCCTTAAACCATGTTGAAGAGTCTCGCAATAGCTTTTTATAAACTAAATGTTTTTCTACTCAACTTTTCAAAATTTTTCTTCAACTTTTATTACTAATAAGGTTAAATTAATTTGGCCTGTAATTTCGAAATTTGTCCTTGCTACCTTTCTTATAAATTGGCACAGCATAAGCAATTTTAAATACCTCAGGTATTTCATAATAATTAAGAGACTTGTTAGATATTAAACATAAAGTATATGCAACACTGTTACTACCTCATTCCAGGATTCTGCTGTCTATGACATCAGGACCTGCAGACTTATTGTAATCAATATGTTCAAGTAAATCTTTAATCTCATCAAGCCCAATATTAAGAAATGCTTTGGCATAAGTTATAAAGCTTTTCAACTGTAAATACTGATGCAAACTGTAAAGTATGTGCTAAAAATATTGATTAAGCCTTCATCAGATTTAATCACTTTTATCATATATCTAAATAAGATCAATCTTTCTGTTATTATTTTCATTATTAAATGTATCAAAACCAAAGAATTTCTTAAGATTCTTATTTCTTGCCAGCTTAATTATTGATTGTCTTTTAGAACTTATCAACTGATTGCTCTCAATTTTTATTTTCCTATAAGTTTCAATACTTTCTTACTGTATTGTATTATTGTTACGGTACTGTTATCTAAATTTTGCTCAACAGTACAGGTACTAATGAAAGATTTATAAATATTAAATTAATAGTGCAGCATATCTTGTTGCCTCATCAACTATCTGTGTTAAAAATTTATTATTAAATAATAAACTAGTTTGATCAGCAGTACTAGCAAAAAAGTACTCCCATCAATATTCCCTGATATATCAGGGAAGTTGAAATCACCCAATGTGACTATACCAACTTCCCTAGCATCTCATGCTAGCTTAATCTCATTTATGATTGTGACATTCAGTTTCCTGATCTTGAAGAATAGTTTATAAAGGCTCCTATTTTAAATATATTGTTTATTACCCATCACATTATCAACCCAAAGAAAATCAATCTTTGGAACAGTTTTAAATTCTGATCTCTGACCAGATTGAATAGCGTTTCTAAATATTCTTTAAAATGTTCATTAATAATATCTTCATCCTTTTAATTTCTTAAGAACAATAATGTTTCAAATTTATTTCAGAAACTATATTAAGGTTATTATTTTTATAAATGTTTGTTCCATTTTTATGTGATCATAGGTAATAGTTTAAGTTTTAATTCTTTGTTAATAATTTATTCATGTTAATGTCATTTTCAAAAGAATTGGAAACAGGGAATGTCCTCTCCAAAGCAAATAGTAAGTATTAAATATATATATATTAATTGTATATATTAATATATATATATATATATATATATACATATATATATATTATATATAATCTATATATAATATAAGTATATATATATATATATATATATTATATATATATATATATATACTAACCTTCGTCTTTTTAATCTTTTTCACGAATAAGTGGGATAATAGAATAAGCATGATAAATAATAATAATAATACTAAGTGTTAGTGGTGATTTGATATAGCATAGACAAGAAATGGGCATCTAAGGGGACGTTTTCGTCTTTGAGCCATGAATTATATGTTAATATCAAATTTATATTAATAGGAAATCATAGAGAAAAGGTTATAGGTTATATAGGGAATCCTAATAAACTACGATAACAATAATAAAACAATAATAATAATAATAATAATAAATAATAATATAATAAAAAATAAAATAATAAAATTGTAATTAATAAGTAATAATACGAATAGGAGCTGTTAACAAAAGATACTACGATAAAAATAAAATAATAAATAATCATTGATAATTATAATAATACTAATAATAATAATTGCAACTAAGAGTAATAATGACAAACATTAATAATAATAATACTATTAGTACAACTAATAATAATAATAATAATTATAATATAAATAATAATAATAATAATAATAATAATAAATAGAATAATTATTGAATAATAAAAATGCCCACTACTACTAACATATAATAATAAAATAGTAATATTAAGTATAGTGAATAGTGTTGTAATAATAATAGTTGAAATATAGTGTAGAGCAAATAATTAATATTATTAAAACAACTGATAGCATAATAATAATATTAATATTAAAATAGTGTTTAGTAGAGACATATAGTGAATATTTGTTTGAAATATAGTACTTAGCATTTTAATAATAATAATAATAATAATAATTAATAATCAATAATATATATATTATATAATATATATAAATAACGTATTAATATAAATAATTATTATAAAAAAAAATTAAAAAATTATAAATATATATATATATAATATTATAATATATATATATATATATATATAATATATATATATAGCGGTAAATATTACTAAGTATATATTGTAATTTCTTTGGTATTTTATATTTATTATATAAAAACGCCTGGCAGCTCAGTGGAAGTACTTTAGCCAACAAATTGAGGGTCCCAGATTCTCAATGTTAGGTGGAGACAGGAGCTAACTTTCAACCCCTTGGTTGGCTTCATCCGCCTGACAAATTAATTAAAGTACACCCCTCCAAGATTAAGGTCTGCCGTGTAGTGGTGGTGGTGTTTATCTGTAAATAATATATAATAATATATATATATTAAAGAAAAACTAAAAATCATAAGTAATATATTATATATAATATATAATATATAATATATTATATATATATATATATATATATAATAACCGATATATATATAATTAATATATATATAATACTATACCGTATATTATATATAATATATATATAATATATAATATATATTTATATATATATAATATATATACTATATATATATATATATAATAATATAATAGATATATATATATATATTAAAGAAAAACTAAAGAATCACTGAAGTATTTCCATTTGGAGGATTAATGAGTGCCTGGCATATGTCTGGGAAAATTTTATTGACATTTCAAGATGACCTTAAGCAGTTTAATGCCAAAATATAGAAATATAAAATCATGGAAAGACAGTGCAATTTGTACAAGGGAATACATCAGGCCTTTAAAGGAGACACGATTCAACACAAACACACACACAGAATTTGAATCACAGATTGGATGGGAGGGGGGGGGGGATAATGTTGATTCACTATTGTGTTGTTGGCAATTCAATATTTAATAATTTTTGATAATAATAATATAATTTAATTTTTTATAATATAATAGACAAAAATTTTACTCTACTTTCTTTTAATTCATTCAGATATTTTGTCAAGTTTTGTGAAGAAATCTGAAAAATGTAATTTATTGTACATTAAATCAAAAAGTATTTGTAGTTATTTTGATTTTATTCATTGAATGTTTTATAAACTTGGGAGGGATATTGGTTGTCTATGAAAGTTTTGTTTAACCTTTAATCACGTTTAGTGTGTGTGTATGTGTATGTGTAAAAAAAATAATGTAAATATTAAAAAATGCATGAAATTAAATCTATTGAACA
>JABUQX010033200.1:0-12500 GCA_015478945.1 Trachelipus rathkii
AAGTTAGATAAATGAAAAGATGTAATTAGAAAATTTTATACAAAATAGATATTAAATAAATAGGATGATGTTTCGCATTATATATATACATATATATATATTATATATATATATAATATATATTATATATTATATATATAATATATATATATATATATATATATATATAATATTATATATGTTAATAAAATAACATTGTATAATGTATCAATGAACCGTTAACCGCCAATGTAATTATTTTTTTTTTTTAATACTATATATATATATATATATATATATATATATATATATATATATATATATATAATTATTATTATGACATATATACGTATATATATAGTATATATATATATTATATATATAGATATATATATATATATATTTTCTTTATATACTATATATATATATATATATTATTCTTTTTATTTCTTTTTTATTCAAGTGGCCATATTGAAGTGTGAAATTTGATTTTTGAATCCTTATTTGAATAATAAAAATAAAGTTTTTTAATTAAATCACAACATTGAGCTTGGTTTTGCAATGCACTCCTAAATGTATTTTGAATTTTGCATGACGTCAGAGGGTCTTTGTTATGACTTTGGAGGTTTTTGACGATGGCAAAAGCCCCAACCTAACTCTTTGCAACATCTGAGCAATGAGAGAAAAAGATGCAGACCTAAAATACATATCTCTGGAGCTAGAACTATGTAGTTCTGCCACAACTGGCATAATAACAAATACTATAATAATTATAAGTTTAAAAATTCAGAACTTAATACTTTAAAGTGCCACTGAAATAAAAAGGAATAAATATTTTTAAAAAGCATATAGCTTTTTTCTATATACATTTCAATTACTGATTAATGTAAGTGGGCCTAGGCTACCTCCAGACCTGAAGATAAACAAGAGGCTTTCAACCCCAGATGAGGAGTGTTTTATCAATTGGAGGAACTTCTTGTTCTTAAAATAGGAAGCATACACATATCGAAGTCATTCTGTACGACTGACAGTTGATTTTTTCAGTCTTACCACCATACGTTATAGTGGTAGAAAATAGAGAGCTAACCTAAAAACTTAAATAGTAAATAAATCAATACTGTAAAGCCTTGATATTCAAATTAAATTTAAAAATAATATTCAGTTAAAGTAAAAAAAGTCAAGATTTCATATTTGATATAGCTACTGAATGAAAGAAAGAAGAAAATTAATAATTATAATAATGAATAATAATAATAATAAATGAAATAATAATAATAATAATAAATAATAATAATATAATAAAAATTAATAATAATAATAATAATAATAATAATAATAATAATAATAATAATAATAATAATAATAATAATAATAATAATAATAATAATAATAATAATAATAATAATAATAATAATAATAATAATAATAATAATAATAATAATAATAATAATAATAAATAAATAAAAATAGGAGCTTATAAGATCCCATTATTACAGATTGGGTGTTTGCTCCAAATAGAGGATAGTTAGCCGAACTGTTAATGGTTTTATCACAGAAGAGGAAGAACATCAGCTATAAAGAGGATTTTTTTTATAATAAATTTTTTAATGATTAATAATACCCCCTATAAATAGTTGTAAAGTTTTTTATAGTAAAAAATTTAAAATCGACTATTTTTGAAAAATCCCTCTTTTTATTCTTTCTTCATATAATTATGCATTCATATATTTTTCTGTGAATGGCGCAGTCGACAGGATTACTTTCTCTTGAATTTCCTCTACAGCTGATATTCCCTCCTCATTCTGGTGTGTTTGGCCTTAAAAAATATTTGGCCTTGTGAAACCACATAGGCCTATTGAGACAAAAGTTATAGGTATTGAATATAAGAAAAAATAAGACAGTTTGAAGCCACATAGGGCTATCGAGACAAAAAATTAGAAGCCACATAGGCCTATCGAGACTGACAACATATTATAACAAAAAAATATACGGTACATAACATATTAATAAATAAAAAATAAAATAAATAAATAAATAAAATATATATACTGTATATTTAGTAGGTATACTTATGTACTGTATAATAATACTGTGTATATTTATTATAAATATTACTACCTATTAAGCATATAAAAACAAAAAGATTATTTTTCAATATGGATGTAGTGGACCCAAATATAGAATTAAAATTTGTTGAAGAAATAATTAGTGATGGGGCAAGCCCAACCTCATTATTTCAACAAGTTTTATCTCTAGTCAAACAAAGAGGGACAAAAAGGGCCATTGTTACAAAATTGATAAATAAGATCACAGCTGATATAGATTTATATACTGATAATGAGTTAAAGGGTCTCATCTTAAATTTAAAAACAAAATTAAAAGAAATTTCAGAGTTGGATAATAAAATAATAAATGTTTACGCTGACTGTCAAGAATTCACATTTGAAAGCGCAGATAAAATTTGTGAAAAAAAATGAGTATTATGCCTTTGGCATTTCATCTTTGATAAGTGAACTTGAAAATAAAATAAGCCCTATGCAAAATTTTCCTTCAAATAATGCTGATTGAAACTGGTTTCTCTGTTTTGAAAACCGACCCGAACTCCAGCTCCTGAATTTGATGGAAAACGCTGAAAACTTTTTGATAGATTTATTAAAAAATTTCGAAGAAAATAATGGATAGAGAGAAATACAATAAATTTGCTAGACATTCTTGTCTAATGAAACACTCAAAGTCCAGCTAAACAATTTCACATACAAAAAAAGCCTAGCAGATATGGATTATGATATGGCAAAAAATCTGCTTAAAAGTGCCTTTAAGCAATAAAACTTTACAACAATATTCAGTTATTGAAAAACTGTTTGAAAATTAACAAAAAATTGAACTAATGATTTATTACAACCTGATCAGTGAGGCTAAATATAGAAAACCAAATAGATAAGCTTAAAATAACTAGTTAAGTGATGTCAATACTTATTGTGAATAGTTGCCAAACAATATCAAACCCAATATATAAACATTACAAATAATACTTATCCAAATTTGGAATTTTAAATAATGATTTTGAAGTTCATAATAGAATTTGGTAGAGTGGGTTAGTAAATAACAAATCAAAATGCAAAATACATACACTACTAAAACTACATCACAATTTGAGAAAAAAAACAGTAGCTTTAGCTACTAACATTGATGTGAATCAAAAACAAAAAACAAACACTGAAACAACAAAAAGGGTGGGTTGTTCCATTTGTCAAACATTACAAACCGCAGATTATATGGACCATAAATTGTATAGTTGCCCAACTTTCAAAACACCTGAATCCAAATTGCAAAAAATTAAAGAATTGGGAGGTTGTATTAAATGTGGGTACTTAAATCATAAAATTGAAAACTGTAGGTTTAAATTTAATGCGAAATGTAGAAATTGTAATGCATGGCACTCCGCATTTTTATGTATTAAAAAACAAAGTGTACCTAATCCAACTCAAAAACCAAAAAACAATAAAAATAAAAATAATGCACAAGCAGAAACATCAACCAATGTTGTGGAATTAAATGTTACTCCTGTAGAAAATCCTTCTTCAGAACAGGTAGCAAATTGTTTGTTATTAAGCTCCTTAAATGTAACAAGCAGTCAAAATATAACACTTCCTACTTTCACCACAACTTGTATAAATAAAAGCAATAACAACCAAGACTTAAGAGTTTTATATGATTCTGGGTCTGAAATAAATTTTATATCTCAAACAGTAGCACAAAAAATTAAATATAAAGTTGTACAGTCTGAAATAATGCTTAATGTAAAGGGTTTCAATGAAAGCAAATATTACAAAACTTCTATTATAGAAGTTGATATAAAAATAAATAATAAAAATAACAGTATTGTTGCAGCTGTAGTCCCTTCAATACAAACCAGAGTGAATATACCTTCCCCTCAAATTGTAAAGGCATTTGAGGAACATAAAATACCTTTAGCTGATAAGCACTTAAGAAATAAGAATAATAGGGAAATCCATATACTATTAGGTGTGAATGGAGCCCACATAATACCAATAAATGCATGTTCATTTGGTTTAACAAACAACAGTTCATTGTTATATTACACTTCTTTAGGAATCTTATTAGCTGGGGACTTGAATAAATTAATAAAAAATTTGCCATATTTGAAGTATATAAAGAAATTTACAGAACAGGCCGACTTGCTCGCAAAAAATGTCAAAATAGAGAACAAGATTGAATGACTAGAAATGGATTACTCTATCTCATCTCTAGCTCAAAATAATAATACTAGCATAGAATTGGATGATGATCTAGTAAATAAAAATTTAAAAGATTTATTAAATTATGATAGTTTTGATTGTCCTAAAAAATTCTCAGAGCTAAACATAGAACTTATAAAACACTTGATTACAAATACACTTGTAGATATGGATACAGGTCGATTGATTATGCCTTGTTTATGGAATAATAAATTAATAAAATTTTTGCCAAATAATTTTTATTTGGCTAATTCTGTATTGAAATCAATACTAAAAAAAATATAAAAAAGAGCCTCTTAAATTAGAAGCGTACGATAATGTCATATTTGACCAACTTAACCAAGGTATCATTCAACCTGTTGAAATAAATACAGTAAAAAATAATAATAAAGTTTCATTTTTAGCTCATAATGCAGTTTTTAGAGATCATGTAGAAACGACAAAATGCCGAATTGTATATTTGTCGAACCTATGTGATAAAACTCAACCAACTAATTTATCACATAATAATGTTAGCTTGCCAGGACCTAATTTAAATAATAGATTGGATATTGCATTAACACTACTAAGGTTTAATAAGTATCTGTTGGTATTTGACATTGAAAGAGCCTTTCACAATATTAAATTGCCTTTTGAGGATACTGAAAGATTCCATTTTTTGTGGTTCAAAAATATAAAAGAAAATGATTTTAGTATTGTTTCTTATAAATTAATGCGACTTCCGTTTGGTATTAGATGTAGCCCTTCCATTCTCATGGTAGCACTTTACATAATATTAATATTGCATGTTCATACTTGTGATGAGTTTGAATATGAACTTAGGAAGATTTTGTATAACCTGTCTTATATGGATAACTTAGGTTATTCTTCATCTTCTGAAAGTGAAATTATTCTTGCTTATCATAGGTCTCATGTAATATTTAACAATTATGGGTTCAATTTGCAACAATTTCATAGTAATTCACCAGAGTTTAAAAAATTAAATTATAGTGAGTTAGACAATAATAGTAGTGTGGATGAGCCTATAAATGATCACGTAAAACTATTGGGAATGATGTGGGATACTCATAGTGATACCTTGTATAATAAAAATAATGAAATGGATCCCAAAGCAAACACTTTGAGATCTATTTTATCTACTATAAATGGTCTATTTGATCCACTAAATATTGGGCTTCCTGGGAAGAATAGAGCAAAATTATTTTTACATAAACTACAAAATAATAAAGATATAACTTGGGACAAAAATTAGATAGTAATTTACTAAAAGAATATAAAAATATTTGCTCACAATATAATAAAAGCAAAAAACCTGAATTAAAAAGATTTATTGGGGATTATGCTTCTTCATATAATATTATAGCATTTACTGATGCTAGTAAAGACATTTATGGTAGTGTCTTATACTTACAAAATACAGATAATAGTGAGCTGCATTTTTTGTGTGCAAAAAATAAATTAATTTCAAACAAAAATAATAACAGATCCATTCCAGTTCTAGAGCTATTTGCTGTAAAATTTGGAGTACAATGTCTAATAGAAATGTTTGACAATTTAACTAATACTTTCACACCTTTAAAAATAAATAAATTACATTTATATACTGATTCAATGGTAACATTGAATTGGATTATAAATAAAATTGAAAAATTAAACAAAATTGAAAGAAAAGGAACCATTATAAATAATCAGCTGAATTTTATTGAAACTGCATGTGAAAAACACCCGATAACTTTTCATCATTGTGAAGGATCTCAGAATCCTAGTGATTATGTTACTCGATGTGTTTCATATAAGGTTTTATTAAAAAATTCACTTTATTTAAATGGACCTATATTAAACAATAATGAAAGGTTAAAAGTCACTGTTCCAAATCCCTTATATAATAATAGTACAGATCCTAGCCCTTGTAATATTCAAACTTTTTATTGTACTTTATTTAAGATTATAGGTTTTCTTCTTTGAATAAACTGTGCAAAGTTTCATATTATGTAAGAAATTTATTCATAATTTAAAGCTTAAATTACATGAAAAAAACACACTTTGTTTTCCAATTGTGACCCTTAGCAATATAGTTCATATCTGAAGAAAGTTGTAATGTCAGTTTTAAGGCCATATCAGCTAGAATAAATTGTTTCAGAAAAAACATACAGTATTTAATAACCCAAAAATAGAAAGAAACAAATTTGGTCACACAACTCAATCTTTTTCTTGTAAAAACAATATAATTAGAGTAAAAAGTAAATTTGCAAACTTAGATGCTGATTTTAAAAAAAAAAAATCCAATATTGTTGCATAAAAATCATTCACTAACTGATATAATAATTAAAATACATGGTAAAATGAACATGCAGGTGTTTCTAAACTTCTAGCTATAATAGAAAGGATTTTATATTCCAAACAGCAGACTCAGTAGTTAAGAAAAAATATTGAAAAATTGCATAAAATGTTAAATTAATGTTATGCAGAACCATTAAAATTTTAATCAAAATCATTACAAAGATTATAGGATAAATCCATCACAAATTCCATTTAGAGAAATATTTCTTGACCACATTGGACCTTTTAATATAAAAATAAATAATGTAGTAGAGAAGATTTACATATTAATTATAACTTGCACATACACTAGAGCTGTAAACCTTGTTCTATGTAAAAATGTAGATAATAAATGCTTTATCTCTGCTTTTCAATTTCATGTGTTTGACTTTGGATTCCCACAACTTATAGTTAGTGACCAGGGAAGTAGTATAGTAAGCTCAGTGCAAATTATTAAAGATTTTATTAATGACATAGAGGTAAAAAATTATTTAACTCTCCATAATATAAAGGTTTTAGAATTTTCCCCCTACCCTGGTAAAGCAAGCTTTCTAGGAGGTTTAGTGGAATCTTTAGTCAAACAGGTGAAAAATATAATCTATAGTGCTATAGGAAAAAATATATTAGAGCAGGATGAGTTTTCTTTATTAGTTAGGGAAGCAAACATGCTTATAAATAAAAGGCCAGTAGCATTTAAGTCAATATTAAGAAACCCTGAGGTGGATCCAAATATCCCATTTGCAATAACACCGGAGATATTGCGAAAGGATATGAGGTCCAGCATGTTGGTTTCTTCTCATTTATTCATTGATGGTGTAATCATTCAGATGACCTGTTGCGTCTCCTTTTGAAACCTGAATCAGGTATCAGTCTATATTGAACTTTTCCAAAAAATACAGAAAAGTTAAATCTAATTTGAATGATTTGTACTATGATGAATTCTTTAGCAAACTTACAATATCTTGCAACAAATCAGCAAGACAAATATATAAATAAAGAGACACACTTCACTGAGAGGGCAACATTGTGCGTTCAAAAGAAAAAGTTTATTTCAACCGTAGTTGGACAATGAACCTTTGTAGAAGCTGGAAAGGAATGGTCAAGGAGAAACTGTTTCTGTAAAAATTAAAAAATCAAACCAAGAAATTATAACCACACCACATCGATATTATATTAATTAAAAAAATATTACCAAATTTCATGAATAATCTTCCAGAAAACAGTTTCCACCCTAATGATAAGGAACAATGATGCTGACAGTAGAGTAAGAAGGAAAGCTGCAGTTCAATGTAGAGAGCTACATAAAAAGCTCATAAATCAAGGGCAACTTTAGTATCTCCAGCAGTGGGTATCTAATGGGTATCTGTGTCCTTCTGTAATAGAGACATTGATTTACATTTGAATTAACAATGTAAAGTGAATTTGTTATCATGTTTGCTTTGCATGCTTTTCAAATGGGTGTCTGTGTCCTTCTGTAATAGAGACATTGATATGCATTTGAAATAACAATGTAAAGTAAATTTGTTATCAAATTTACTTTGCATACTTTTCAAAATTAAATTCATTTAGAATTTAATTTTGGCCTCCTCCCAGTGTTAAAAAATATACATTGTATAATGTATATTATGTACCTTATACAATGTATATTATTTTATTTTCTTTATATACTATATATATATATATATATATTATTTTTTTTATTTCTTTTTTATTCAAGTGGCCATATTGAAGTGTGAAATTTGATTTTTGAATCCTTATTTGAATAATAAAAATAAATTTTTTAATAAAAAAAAAAATTAACTAAAATACAACATGAGCTTGGTTTTGAATGCACCCTAAAATGTATTTGGAATTTGCCATGACGTCAGAGGTCTTTGTTATGACTTTGGATTTTTTTGACGATGGCAAAACGCCCCAACCCTAATCTATTGCACATGTGGAGCAATGAGAAAAAGTCGCAGACCTAAAATACATTTCTCTGGAGCTAGAACTATGTTTCTGGTTCTGCCACAACTGGCATAATAACAAATACTATAATAATTATAAAAGATTTAAAAAATCAAACTTAATACTTTAAAGTGGCCACTGAATAAAAAGAATAAATATTTTAAAAAACTAATACTTTTTTCTATATATTCAAATACTGATTAATGTAAGTGGCCTAGGCTACCATACCTAGACCTGAAGATAAACAAGAGGCTTTCAACCCCAGATGAGGAGTGTTTTATCAATTGGAGGAACTTCTTGTTCTTAAATAGGGTAAGCATAACATATCTAAGCTCATTCTGTATAGCTGACAGTTGATTTTAGTTCTTACCCACCATACTTTATATGGTAGAAAAATAGAGAAGCTAACCTAAAACCTTTAAATTTAAAGTAAATCATTACTGTAAAGTTGACTATTCAAAATTAAAAATTAAAAATAAATTCAGTTTAAAGTAAAAAAGTCAAGTTTCATATTTTGATATAGGCTACTGAATAGAAAGAAAGAAGAAAATTAATAATAATAATAATAATAATAATAATAATAATAATAATAATAATAATAATAATAATAATAATAATAATAATAATAATAATAATAATAATAATAATAATAATGAATAGAAATAATAATAAGAATAATAATAATAATAATAATAATAATAATAAATAAATAAAATAGGAGCTTATAAGATCCCATTATTACAGATTGGGTGTTTGCTCCAAATAGAGGATAGTTAGCCGAACTGTTAATGGTTTTATCACAGAAGAGGAAGAACATCAGCTATAAAGAGGATTTTTTTTATAATAAATTTTTTAATGATTAATAATACCCCCTATAAATAGTTGTAAAGTTTTTTATAGTAAAAATTTTAAAACCCACTATTAAAAATCGTACTATTTTTTGAAAAATCCCTCTTTTTATTTCTTTTTTTATATAAATATATATTTATATATTTTTCTGGAATATATATATATATATATATATATATATATATATATATATATATATATTATATATATATATATATATATATATATATATATATAATATATATATATATATATAAATAAAATAATAGATATATATATAATGTATATATATATATATGCTGATAAGATTCTACACATTGAACAAGGATATAAAATAGATCTGATGTACATGTTGATGTCGAGTTTTAACTAAGGGGTAAGATTATCTTATGACGAATGGTGATACTCATACGTGTAGGTCTTAATATTACATTAGAAGATAGCCTCCACCAATGACGCATATTCTTTAGTGTTGTTACGCAACATGAACATCGAAGATAGTCTATTAGTATCCCCTTCATTGCCACTTCTGATAGATATTCCCCACTGTTTAGTTACATCTGATGATATATACCTTGCTTTTTGCCAAGTTTCCAATGCACCAAGAGCACTAATAAAGTGTTTTACAAACATGAACAACGACTTATTACTGGTATTACGATTAGGAGCGCAAGTAATGTAGCGATCGATATTGCTTTTACGACGTATTATTAAAGCCACGTCATTATTAGGATGAGTAGTAATACTATAAACAATAATTTCAGATACAAGCTTGGGTTTAGAAGGAAACGACATTTGAACAACACAAAGAGAAATGTCTAACTGAAGAACTATTTGTATAAACAGCTACAAATCTTAAGAGATTATTTTGACCAATGAAAAGAAACGTAAACGATGCCGATGCATATATTTTTAAAATCTGAGCAAAAATATGAAGTATAAGCATCTCTGTCCTATCTATATGTTATCTATAGATTTACTCATTTCCTCATAACAACAAACATTTTTTCTTTCAATGTTATTTTTATTATTATTATTATTATTATTATTATTATTATTATTATTATTATTATTATTATTATTATTATTATTATTATTATTATTATTATTATTATTATTATTATTATTATTATTATTATTATTATTATATTATTATTATTATTATTATTATTCGAATTAATGCGTGGATTATTATTTAGATAAAATTTAAAATACACTGTTCGTAATTTAATTTTAGATTTAATAATTATTATTTAGATTTAATAATTATTATATATATATATAGAACTTCACATCGAAACAATGCGATTTGCCAAAATACCCCGAAATGCTCTATTGCCAAATCTCCCTAGATGTGATAATTATTTCACTAGATGTATAAAAGTAATAAATTATGTGACATCCTATAACTATAGATCTGTTTACATGAAACATGCTCACTATCCATAGATTATATCACAAATGATCACTTTCAGCTAAACGTCTTAATGAATAACGTCCTTACGAAGAGCGGATTGGTTCGTTACCTCCAGTTACAGGTTTTGGATAACGATAAAACATATGATAAGGAGATTATTTATTATTATTATTATTATTATTATTATTATTATTATTATTATTATTATTATTTTTATTTTTATTTTTATTTTTATTTTTATTTTTATTTTTATTTTTATTTTTATTATTATTATTATTATTATTATTATTATTATTATTATTATTATTATTATTATTATTATTATTATTATTATTATTATTATTATTATTATTATTATTATTAACTTCTTAAGTAAGGAAATGAAAAAGTTTTTTACTGTAAAATACTGTTATGACACATTTACTATAATTTAAATATACAAGATATAAAATGTATAAAAGATAAATATAACATACCTTAAATACAAATAAATTACATAGATTAGGAAAGTTTCCTACTTATGAATGGTAAATAAATTAGACAATACTAACAGAGTACTTAACTACTAGTCAAATTTACTATCATTAATATATAACACGTTCAAATATTAGCTTAAAATAAACGATAGTAATATTTAAAAAAAAACTGCCAAAAATCTCTTATGTCATCATCTAACTAACATACTGAACTGATGAATAAATATTAAGATAAAATTTTAACTATCAACTGTTTACCTATCAATAACTAGCATTACTTTATATAACCAAACAAAATCCACATTGAAAAATTATTATTGTTATTATTATTTTTATTATTATATTATTATTACTATTATATTATTATTATTATTATTATTATTTATTATTATTATTATTATTATTATTATTATTATTATTATTATTATTATTACACAATGTATTCACAGAACCAATAAACACATATGAACACTTCGAATGTTAGATTATAACTGAATAGTATCCGGAAAAATATATCATCTAAATCACTATTAAATATATATATTTCAACTTATTTTGGTCTTAAAGCTTGAAATACAGTATCAAACGACAAAAGGCAGCTACATATGCTACGACATAGATTTAGCATAATATCTATGTGTTACGACGAGATGCGGAGGATATAGTGCAGGAGACAGTTAACTGCTGTTCTTCTAACATTCAAGATAGGTCTATTTTTTCATCTGTTTGTGTAATATTTATTTATTTTATTTTCGAGATACGTTTCTTATGATCTTAATCATTTCTGATATATTTCATTCAAAGTTCACTCAGCGGCATCTTAGAGTTTAAGGTAAGACATTACCAACAAGACAATAGGCGAGAATGATATTGCAAAAATATTAATAAAGTGAGTCCGTACTGGGTGTACGCCAAAATGTTATGTGGCTTATTGTACAGATAAGATGCGAGAATGTATATAATAATTCAAATTGCTATCAATACGTTATGGTTGTTAAATTTAATTTTACAATTTATCTATGTGTAACTTCTTTATTATACAAGTTTAATTATACAAATGTTTTTGTTTGCTTTTAAAAATTTATTTATTCTATTTTATTTAGTTAAAAAAGTTTATTTATTTATTTTAGACTTTCCTATGAAGAATTATTCAAACACATTCGTTCAGTGCGAATACACTTCGTGACCGCTTTTATATTTAATCTCGTATAACGATAACTTACCTAACATTACACCGCTAAAAATAAAGCCTAA